>JAJJMA010201972.1:0-28071 GCA_023529015.1 Papaver nudicaule | reverse complement strand
AAAGCATGAACTTCCTTCCAACTAACTCAGCTAGCCAATGTTGGTTTCTTTGAAGTTATTATTGCGAGTACAGTGGGTGAAATTAAATAAATGTACAAATTAGTATTCGGTTAGCTGACAGATTTTGATTACGGTGCAGATTCTGGTTTCGGGCATATTTCTGGTTACAGTAAGAAATCAAGGGTAACAGTATAAAGTATAAACAATAAGTCAAGAAGGGGCATTTGAGAATGAATTGGATTTTGCTTTTAAATTAATTTAGAGAATATTAATAATGGACGGAGCTTTAGGAAAAGTCCACAACAAACAACTTTATCTGCCTATTTCCTGTAAATTGGTCACCATCAAAACACACGCTCTTATCAAATGGTACTATTATTAATAGCAGAGTAATGAATTTTATGTATCTAATCTAATCTAATCTAATCTAGTCTAATCTAGTCTAATCTAATCTTATCTATTCTAATCTAATCTGAGTATGTTTCCAGAGCCTCATAGACTAAAATCAGGTGTTGTCCCAAATGATTGCTTCTCTTTACGAAAATTGCAACCTTGGTGGTTCACCTCACTAACTGAGTGGACTCGCTCAAGTGATTTGCAACAATCTAGCTAGAAGCACTGGCCATAAGCATTTAAGGCTCATACCTATCCAGAAGCACTGGCCATGAGTACAAGGTTCATACCTGTCCAGAAGCATTGACCATAAGCATAAAGGAATGTCTGCTTTGGAACCCCTATAGTAGGGAGGTTACCTCTAAGGCTCATACCTTCCTTATGAGGGGAACCGTAAACACCGATACATTTCTAGAGCAAAAGTGGTTACCTACAAGGGCCTGTTTAGATATCGTATGCGACATGAAGGTGCTGCTCCCTGATGTGATAACACAGTTACCTACTACTAACAGATAAAGATGACTACAGGATTAATGAATTCAGACGAAGGATCATCAAACAGCCCCTGCAGTAAGCAGTAAGATACATATATGACATAGAAATAGATACATCAAACATCATAACTAAAATGTCCGAACAATTATAATATAGCCTAGCTCTTGAACGACCCAGTAACAGCTCAATTCAGCAGTCCTAGTGTGCTGTATTCATCAACCGCACATTTTGTGGTTTTTTCATCCTTAACCATTCTAAATTCTAATACAACAAGTACTCCCTAAGATCATCTTTCCCCATGCTAAGTTAAACTCAGGAATTCCATTAAATGCTTAGTGAATGTGAAGTTCTACGTAATATGGCACTTCATCTAAACTCGAACACATCTAATACAAAAAAATCCACACCAAACTTCAATAATATTGAAGCAGAGCAAGACCACATTTTAATCAAACTATCAGGACTCAAATAAATTAAACCCTAGCAGCAAGAGAGCGAGAGGAATACAAGATCAGTTTCCACTTTGAACCTGGAGACTTGGCAGGTATTTATAAATTATATCAAATTACAAGTAAATGCCACGTGGAGAGGATTTGTTCCAGTATGATACTGACTATATGTCGAGAATGGTGTGTTGGAAACAGCAACCTATATGCCAAGGATGGTGTGGGGACTGTTAGAAACAGCAATCTCTAAATGACCGAGGACAGGTTGATCACGGCATAAGAATAAAATGTGTGAAAAATAGAGAAGAAAAGATAACAATCATGTTTTAAGCAAAAGAAAAGGATATAGCTGATTCCAATCAACTTGCACTCACATGTACCAACTGCATGTCCACAAGCAGTACCCTTGTTACATTGAATACAAGGAATCAAGGATAAAGAACTCGAAGGCTTACAAATGAAAAGCAAAGTGAAGACTAAACTACACAGACAATAACTAAAATGCTAGTTCATATAACTGGGATAGGTATATTCACAAGCATCCAGATTTGATTATCTAAATACCCAACAAACCTAAGCAACAACGAGCATGAAGACTGGGATGACACCGGACCAAAGCAGACTGAAAAACAACCACTAACAAAACTGAGGCAGAATATAAAGATCAACTCTTGTATATCAGACAAGTAGACACAAAATTCAGAGGGAGTCAAATTTACATGTGATAGGAGGTGTACCTGTGGCTACGTCCTGAAACCCAAAAATTTGATCTAGAACTCCTATTAAATGGTACCTATATTAGTTGCATCTCACCATTGACTTTCAAGCCAATTTCTATCAAACCCTAACTTACAAACCTGGCATCTGTGCACTTTGCATGCATAATATTAGTTTGACATGCATTCTGAAGAGGTATCATAAAGATGAATACCCAATCAAAAGGTTAAACAATAAACATAAGCAGAAAATCATGATAAATCCCCATGAAATGGTACCTATATTAGTTTACTCATATGCGATTGAAATCACATCATTTTGCTTTGCCAATGAAACTGTAGTGATCTACAGATCTAGAATTGAGAAGGTAAGATTGTTTTTCAGTCGATAACCACACAAACTATGTTGTCAAAGGCGTCGCCTAGGCGCCAAAGTGGCACCATTTTCCAACTTGGCGCCACGCAGTGGAAAAATAGATGCCACTTTCTGAAGAGGCGCCCAGGCCAAGGCGCTAATTTTCTGGGCACCCAAAGTGGTATCTTTCTAAAAATGTAAATAAAATCTTTTACAAGAAGTGGTATAACTCATATAAGTTAACGTTCTAACCTGTCATAACTATGTTTGCATAAATATATGCATACTCCCTCCGTCCAACTTTAGTTGATATGTTAGGAATTTGCACAAGTATTAAGAAATACTTTAGAATTATTTATTTCCCCATAAATAACCTCATTAACATTTGTTCACCTAGATTTTAGGCCCTTTCTTATGGGAAAGGCAAAACAAGTGTTTTGCCTTGTTTGCCCCACTATGGAAGGGGCAAACAACAAAAACGAGCATGCAAACCGCCAAATCTGGCGGTTTGCCGGACCAACTGAACTAACTAGCGGTAGCTAGTTAGTTCCTCGGTCGAGATACAGACTCTCGACAGAGAGAAAGAATCTCGACATATAAAATCTCTCTCTCGAGATATAAAACCTCTTTCCTACTTTTAGATATTATAATATTTATTACAACCAATCTCTCCTACTTTTTAGTTTTTATAATATATCCTATCTAATCTCTCCTACTTAATCTCTCTCCACAACTATTATTTTAACAAACTAATATCAAATGGGACCACTAAATAACAACTTTAAATATTTTTTTTCCATAGTGGGAAAACGTATTTGCCTTGCCACGTGGCCAGGCAAATCACAAAATTTGCCCCCTTGCATAGGAAGGGGCCTTAGAATCATGTTTTTAGGTCTAGACTTGAGTATTGTTTAGTTGCAGTAGAGATATATTTAGGAGTAAATAGGTGTTTGGTGTTTAGGAAATTGAACCTCTACACATTTCTCTTAGATAGATGCTGATTTCAATATAGGGATAAACTACGAAAAGAAATGGAAAAATATGAATTGTATCAAGTAAACTTTGGACAAAAATAAACCCTCATATATATATCAACTAAAGTTGGAAAGAGGAAATATATAATACCATAAATAAATTCAATTCGTTTACTTCTCTATTACACCTAAAATCAAGGCTATCTTAATTTAAGCTCATAATAGTATAATACCACTAACTGCATATCCCAGACGATTAATAGTATGTAATACCATTGAAAGAATCGAATATCAGTTATTTTTGGTACTTTATTTGATATGATATTCCCTCCGTTCAACTTTAGTTGATATATATTAGGGTTTATTTTTTGTCCAAGTTTACTTGATACAATTCAAAAAAATTCACTTCTTTTAGTAGTTCATCCGTATATAGAAATCGGTATCTATCTTAGAGAAATGTATACAGGTAAAAAATTTCACTTCGTTTCGTAGTTTATCCCTATATAGAAAGTATCTATCTTAGAGAAATGTGCAGAGGTTCATCTTCCTATGCACCAAATACTACTACCTATTTACTCCTAAACTTTTTTACTCTTTACTTAATTTTTCTCACTACTACAACTAAACAAACTCTACAAATACCTAATATATCAACTAATGTTGGACGGGGGGAGTATAAAGTAAATACTAGGGTGATTGTTATACGTTGCGGCTCAGGATTTTACACCCGACGCCGCGTGGCGCCTTACGCCCATGACAACATAGCACACAAAACATCAGGGGAGTCCGTATATCTGGATTCAGCTCACTAAGGTGCACAACACACAAGTCCCTCACACATTCCTAACTGATAATCACCGCTACTCACACTCACAGTGCACAGCGCAGTTATTACTTAAGGAATAAAAGTCTGCCCCACTACTACTAACAGCGCACAACGCAGTTATTCAAGACTTGCCTCTATTGTAGATGCTCATCACACCAAATTGTGGAGGGTGATAGCCATGGTGTGCTTCATATTAAGTTAGTTTCAGACTGTTATGATAGCATATATTGAACCACTATTTTGCCAGTGCTAGCCATGTCCTCTCAAACCCTTCAAAGTTGTTGGTGTAGGCCATCTAACCATGCATTCTATCTTAGTTAGGTTTGCTGCAACTCCATCTCCAGAAATGATGTGACCCAAATAATCAATCTGAGGAACATTGCTCAATCTGACTGCTGCTTCAAAATGTTTAATGTAAGTCTTGACATGTGTCTACATTTCCAGTATGATAAGGCTTTAAAACATCATTCATCAAGGCCTGAAAGCTAGCTAGTGTGTTAGTCAAGCCAAATGGCATAACAGAGAACTCATAATGCCCTTGATGAGTTTTGAATGTTGTTTTAGGAGTAAGGGGGTGCACTATGATTTGGCGATAACCAGCTCTAAAGCCAATCTTTGTGAATACTTCAAGCTCCATTAAGTTCAACTAAGAGCTCATCAATCACTGGAATGGGTCTTCATCCTTGATACTCAGCTCATTCAACTTCCTATAGTCCACACATGATCTCCAAGTTCCATCCTTCTTCTTTACCAACAGAATGGGAGACGAGAAAGTACTGACTAGGCATTAACCCCAAAATTTAGCATTTGCTGCACTAATTGTGCGACAATCTTCTTCTGCACATTCCACAATCTTCTTCCGAACATGTGATATTCTATAAGGTCTTTGGTTTGAAGGTGTTGACAATGGTCATGTAATCTTGCAGAAGGTAAGGTAGTCGGTTCTTTAAAAACGGCTGTGAATTTTTCCAGGAGTAGTTAAAGGCTAGTGGGTGTTTGAATAGCAACTGGAGAAGCTGAAAGAATTCGGCAGAAACATAAACTAAACTTTTTAAAGTGTTACTACTGAGTCATATCATTTTCTGATCCATTTTTGGTTATAGGCTCATCAAAATACCCTATACCTAGGTTTACAAACAAAAGAATTCCTTACCTAGTAGTTCTAAAATTGTCTCCAAATCCTAGAAAGGAGTCCTTTTTTAGAAGATTACAAACATAGGAGAGAACCTATCGGGATATGGGGAGAAAACTAGAAAATTACTAGAGAGAAAACCCAAGGGGAAAGGTACAACACCTAGCGAGAAAATCTGAAAACTTCATTAAACTCCTTGAAGGTAAATTAAAAAATTGATCAGTTTTAGTACTATTGTTCTTCTTGTTAATCTATCGTTTATCTAACATACTGGGTCCAGAAATTGATCAGTTTCAGATCAATGTTTCCCAAGCAAATTTAAAAAATTCAGTCAAAATACCAATGGGACAATGAAAAAAAAGGATAACATAGTAGATTACTTTCCACAAATTTAACTGCAAAAGTGGCCTCCATAATTTTTTCTTCTCTCGTGCACTATGAAACATTTAGTTGCAACTGAAGAGAACCAAGACATGATATGACTATGTACAACCAGCTATAAACAGTAAAAGATTCAACTGAATAAAATATAAGAGGTAAGTTTCCTAGTCCCGGATAATTATTTATCCAAGTCCTAGAAATTAATTGCCATAACAAAGGTCCAAAGGCCACAGCTCTTTTGAAGTCTTTGTAAGCAACCACTGATATAAAAAGACACTGGAGGCTCATGCCAAATGTAGTTAAGACTTTGAAATAGGCAAGCAACTACCTTTTCTGTTGTCTTGTGCTAAATATGTACTCCTCGATTGATTAATGTATTTTGGCCATATTAATTTCTTACAATGGTGAATGGTATGAATTCATCGTCTTACTACTTACTGAAAAATGGAGACTCAAGGCAAAATGGAGACTCAAACTAAAGGTCTTGCTACAAAATCAATCATGGTGAAATTGAAGGTTTTATCTTTCTCTGACATGCAAGCGAAAACTAGTGTCCTAGTTGGCTAGTCCTAGGGAACCAAAGTGTGTTCACTGAGACAAGAAAACCCATATTCCAAATTTTCAATACACTCCCGAAATTCTTTTTACCATGTTATATCATCTTCATTTCTATGTTCCAGTTTACAAAAAAAAAAAAAAAAAAAAAAAAAAAATTAAGGCATATTGAGGAGAACAGAAAATTATAGTACTTGTTAATTTTTCCGCATATTCACTTGGCTGCATTGGTAGCCTCCGTAGTTTTCACCTCTGCCGCACATTGCGAAACGTACGGCTTCAACTGCAGACGACCAAGTATAGTATGATTAGTAAACACAAACTGACAGAAGTAGCTAGTAAAGGACGACCTACTCTTTATCACCAAATGTGCAAAAACATATTCGAAATAAGAACCAAGACACAATTTCATTATCCCAATTTCTTAAATTCAAATAACATTCCAGATATCCAGCCCGTTACATTTGTCCATGAACTAAGATCAAGGAATCGTATTTTCATTATCAAATCATACACAAGCAATAGCTTTTGGAGACAATTGACAGTACCTTGAAGTCCGTCAGATCAGGAACAACATAATTTGGCAATTTCTCATCAACAACAACATATCCACCTGCACAAATTTGCAAATTCGCATTTGTAAATCACTGAACAAAATGAGAAACGGATCACTAAATAATGAATCTAAAAGAGTAGATTTCACGAATGTACCTTTGCGAGTATGAAAACCAGTAGGTTTACAATTTTTTCCTTTGTAATAATCTTTAGGAGCCCGTTTAGAGGAGAGAATAGAAAGAGATGATGTTCTCTTTCTTCTCATTGATCTTCCTAACCCTACCAACAATCCTAATACCATATTCGATTTACGGAGAAAGTAATCAAGGGTTTTAGGGTTTTGCAACTCGGTACACAAACGAAGACTGTAAAATGAAAGAGACAGAAGAAGTGTAAACTGCAAAGTGCAAAGTACCATAGGATTCAAGACATATTGGGCCTAATATATGGGACCAATTTTTTTAACGAACCGGACCTTGTTTAATAGTCTCGAGCCCGCATGCAAACGACGACCGTTTTAATCCACGAGTCTTGATGAAAACTCTGAAGGGCCAGATAAATAGATCACTGTACATTTGGAAGAAGAGAACAAGAATGCCATGCAATATAAATGGCAGCTTGTGTAGCATTGGCTGGACTACAAACACGATAAGGCTATTATGTTTTCTTTATTAATTGAAAAGCTCATTGTTAGTCACAGATACAATTAAGTCAGTGGATAACAGATATGACTATGATAAATCAAAGTTCTTTAAATATAAATCACATCCAAACAAAAAACTTGATTCCACTTGATTTAATTGATCAAGTTGGCACATTAAACATCGTTCGCTTACACAAGTTTACTTTGTGTATTTCGAACGTAGGATTGTAGTAGAAAGGTTTTGTACACTTTCCACAACTATGGTTCGCTCGCGAATCAAAGTTGGGAGAATATTGAATTTTGGAGAAGAGTAGACAAAGGTACAAACCTTTTTGGTTCGTGAACAAAATTCTTGGTTCACGTACTACAGAACAGACGCGGTCAACTGAACTCCACTTGCACTTTTGGTTAATGAGATCTGAAAACACAGTAGCAGAAACCGGTCAGAGTAAAATCAAGAACGGAAAAACTCAAGGGTTAGTTCAAAACAAAGAAGACTCACCATTATAACACCAGAGGAGAATCAGAAAGCAGCAAAAAACAAGAGAACAAGAGAGGATGGGAAAGAAATTTCTGAAGAAAGATTTGAATTTGGAGGAATCAGCTAAGAACTTTGCACAAAGAAAATAAATAAAGGAAAATAATGCGGGAAGAAATCCGGTTTAAATAATGGGAGAGTACGAACCGCCGCATTAGGTCAGAAGGTAAAAGGGGGCGAAGATTTTAGAGTACATGGCTTACGTGTGTCAGTTAAAAGAAGTAATGGCGTGGGATGCGTGTCGAAGAAGAGGAATATCAAAAGTTTCCTTCTCCAGAATCTTCGATCCTCGGATAAGGAAAGAGGCAAACTGTAGGGGTACAAATCCATCGAGATACATGTCAACATCTGAGAAAGGGAGTAAGATAGCACGGCCAATGTGCGAAGCATGGAAACAAATCGAAGTCCCATCGTACAACGGTGAGTTGTCTAAATCATATGATCGAGACCATACACGTGTTGAGAGACAACTTGTAATCGACGAAGGCGATAGCAAAGCAGAACTAACGGTTGGGTCCTTAATATTTGTCAGAACGAGGAAAAGGTTGCCAGACCCGTGATCGTAAATAAACCTCGATCCCTTTACATCATCGAAGAGATAGTATATATTGAAGATCAAGACTCCATCGAAGATTCAATCATACAATAAGGAGAATTATCGAAGAAGAGATCCTTGCTCGAGACTAAGATCGAACCAACACCACACCTCGATACACCACTTCGATGAAGGAACCGACTTATTCGACAAAGACTGACAACCACATCGATACTCATTCGTACCCTTTGCCTTATTAGCTGTAACCCACCTTTGTAAATCGCCTATATAAAGCGAGCTTGAATTCAGTTGTAAGGGTTGGAATTTTTGATAAACCTTGGGAACTTTTGAGAGAGAATTAGTTTGCCTTCGAGCACTAATCACCTCTAGTCTTCAAGCTCACTTCCTGATAGTGTATTCACTCAAAGAATTTGCATTCCATTAGTAATTAATACAAGGTCCAGTTCATACTTAATCATGTTTTGTGTTCTATACATTTAGCTTTGCTCGCTTTATTATGTAAAATCGATCTATTTTATCTGTCCTTAGCTAAGATTAATCGATGTCTGTGACGTATAAGATCTCTATGCAGATTTCATACCTCTACAGGGACAACTTATTACCTTAATGTTCTGAATAGAACTATTGCAAGTTAGTTCCTAAATTTATTAAGATTTTTGTTAAAGGGAGAGCAAAAATCGATCAAAGGTGAGCAAAAATCGTAGTCAACTGGGTAACTAGAACCTATTCAGTATATATTTTTAACTCGGACCAAACTATCCTTGTTACATATACCCCTAAACGCACAAACTCGCATCAAACAACTTGCAACTCCGGCCACCACCATCTTCTACCACTGACACAACTAAAAATAAATCTACTTCACCGACACCATTACACTTTTTCGTCTTTGCCAACACCTGAATCAAGTCAAGCACTCTCAGAATTTTTTGGATTGCTTAAATGATACTATTTTTGAATTTTGTCATGAGAGATACACCATCTATATGTTAACAAGAAACCTGTAGATTTCACCAATTTCATTTTTAACACCTTTAATCACAGTTTCTTTACTACCAATAGCTTTTAAAAGAAACCCAATTGATGAGCTGATAAACAAAAATCTTAAAAACCTCAAAGTTGGGTATTATGGTTTTTTTCATAGTTGAAAAAGGAGGAATTAATAAAGGCAGTGAATGAAAAAGAAGGATACACTTTGTGCCTGTGGTAGAAATGAAAATGGATTAAGTTAATTTTTTTGATTTGATTTATAACTTTATTGTTTTGATTTGAAATTGAATTGAAGCTTAGAATTGAAGCTTAAGTCTGTAAATTTCGAAGTAGGTGGTGGTGGTGGTAGTGAAATATTTCTTCTTTTTTGGGTTGTGGATGTGTCTGTGGTGGAATCTCTTGGGGTGTTCCTTTAGAGTGTTTGTGGGTGCATTTAGTAGAATAATTTTGTCCGACTTAGATCAAAATAGTGGGTCGGTTCTAAATCACGAGTCGAATACGATTTTTCGCTCTCCTCGGATCATGTTTTGATCTCCCTTAAACCACTCCCTTCTCCAGATGCATCAAGGCTCTCATATCGCAAAATAACAGCGTCACTATCCAAATTCAGGTTATTGTTTGCCATAGAAGTAGGGTCGCCCTAAAACTTTGCTGCCTCGAGGGAAAAGCAAAAAAAAAATCCCCATACAGAGTATCATTCCCTTGGGGTGTCATGGATTATGAAGATGCTCATTAACCAAGCGCCAAACTGTAAAGGTATGAAATCTGCATAGAGATCTTATACTTCACAGACATCGATTAATCTTAGCTAAGGACAGATATAATGGATCGATTTTACATAATAAAGCGAGCAAAATGTGTAGAACACAAAACATGATTAAGTATGAACATGACCTTGTATTAATTACTAATGGAAATGCAAATTCTTTGAGTGAATACACTATCAGGAAGTGAGTTTGAAGACCAGAGGAGATTAGGGCTCGAAGGCAAACTAATTATCTCTCAAAAGTTCCAAAGGCTTATCAAAAATTCCAACCCTTACAACTGAATTTGAGATCGCTTTATATAGGCGATTTACAAAGGTGGGTTACCACTAATAAGACAAAGGGTACGAACGAGTATCGATGTGGCTGTCAGTCTTTGTCGAGTAAGTCAGTTCCTTCATCGAAGTGGTGTATCAAGGTGCGGTGTTGGTTCGATCTTAGTCTCGAGCAAGGATCCCTTCTTCGATGATCTTCTCCTTATTGTATGATTGAATCTTCGATGCAGTCTTGATCTTTGATATATACTTTCTCTCCGATGACGTGAAGGGATCGAGGTTATTTACGATCACTGGTCTGGCAACCTTTTCCTCGTATGGACAAATATTAATGACCCAACCATCAGTTCTGATTCGCTATCTCCTCCGTCGATTACAGGTTGTCTCTCAACACGTGTATGGTCTCGATTATATGATTTAGACAACTAATTGGTGTACGATGAGACTACGATTTGTTTTCATGTTTCGCACATTGGTCGTGCTATCTTACTCCCTTTCTCAGATGTTGACACATAGCTCGATGGGTTTGTACCCTTACAGTCCCTATAAGAGCAAGCACTATGGTTGCCAAAAAGTACCCAAATCACCACATTGTAGCCAAGATATGGAGAGAAAGGAAAAAAAAACATTATGGTATGTGTCTACAATTCGGCGGTTACTCATTAATCGTGGAAATAGGAGGTGCGGCTACTGAGTAGCCACTTAGTCCGAAATATCATTTGAAAGTATGGTTTTGGTAATAAAAACAAAATACTTTAAGAGACTACTTAGAAACCGCATTGGCCAGGGGCGGATCCAGGACCTGGCTTTTTTACCAGCCTAATCAAACCATCATGGAAAACACAAGCCTAATTTTTAGGCTTAAACCCCCTCTAAAATAAAAATTCAAGCCCAAGACCCTCCCATTCTCAATTCAATTCAAACGTTCGCTACTGGCAGCGGCTACTCAGTAATTGTGGGCAGCGGTTACTCAGCAACCAATAGATAAGCCATGTCTAAAAGGACACAAATTTGTGCCGTAGAAACTGTCATTTAGTCCATATATTAGTCTTAATCTATCCTTCTAATCCTATAGTCAAACAAGTCCTCCCAGTTAGTCTTTTTTTTTTTAAATTGGCTTCCCAGTTAGTCCTAATATTCCTATTTAGTCCTAGGGTGAACGTCAGCTTCATAAGTTAACTTATTTAGATACCGTAACTACCCTTTTTATTGAACGGGTATATAAGTATGTAATCTAAAAATATATTCATTATTTATTTTCAGATCTGGTTTTCTTTTCTCCTCCCCCCTGCTCGAGAGCGAGAAATTGAATTTTTCTAGAGTTTCTTTAAAATGAATTTCGTTCAGAGTTTCAATTGCATAAGAAGTTTATTTATCCAGAGATTTTTCGAACTGCAAATTCGTGATTGACATCTAGTAAGTTTGATTCTTTTATTTTTCTATTTTTCTGGATTCTAATCAAGCTTCAGAATTTAGATCTTACTTTTGTATGTATATCTATTGTTTCTCTGAATGTAGATCTTGTTTTTGTAGGTTTTTTTAAATGTAGATCTGGTTTTTTATTCATGTTTTTGGAAGGTTGGATCCATTAATATGTTTTATGATGTTCATCTTCAAATATGACAGAAATTCATGTAGATCTTGTTTTTGTAGGTTTTTTGGATGTAGATCTGATTTTCTATGTGTTTTGAATGTAGTTCTGTGTTTTTGAGTTCTTAGAATTTGAATGTAGATCATCTTCAAATATGATACATTTTTTGTTTTGCTGTTTATGGTTCATCTTCAAATATGACACAATTTTACTGCTGTTCATCCTCAAATATGACAAAAAAAAATAAGCTGTTTATGGTTCATATACAAATATGACACAAACTTTACCGTTGATTTATGGTTCATATTTGTTTTTTGTTGTTCATCTTCGAACATGACACGTTTTTGTTTTGTTGTTTATGGTTCATATACAAATATGACACAAATTTATGATGTTTTTTATGCAATTCCTTTGTTTTCATGTTGTTCATCTTCAAATATGACACATTTTTTGTTTTACTACTTATGGTTCATCTTCAAATATGACACAATTTTACATTTTTACTGTTGTTCATCCTCAAATATGACGCAAATACAAGTTGTTTATGGTTCATATTCATATATGACACAAACTTTACTGTTGATTTATGGTTCATATTTGTTTTTTGCTGTTCATCTTCGAACATGACACGTTTTTGTTTTGCTGTTTATGGTTCATATTCAAATAGGACACAAATTTATGATGTTTTTTATGCAATTCCTTTGTTTCATGTTGTTCATCTTCAAATATGACACATTTTCTGTTTTGTTGTTTATGGTTAATCTTCAAATATGACACAATTTTACTGATGTTCATCCTCAAATATGACGCAAATACAAGCTGCTTATGGTTCATATTCATATATGACACAAACTTACTGCAGATATATGGTTCATATTTGTTTTTTGTTGTTCATCTTAGAATATGACACGTTTTTGTTTTGCTGTTTATGGTTCATATTCAAATATGACACAAATTTATGATGTTGTTTATGCAATTCCTTTGTTTTCATGTTGTTCATCTTCAAATATGACACATTTTTTGTTTTGTTGTTTATGGTTCATCTTCAAATATGACAGAATTTTACTGTTGTTCATCCTCAAATATGATGCAAATACAAGTTGTTTATGGTTCATATTCATATATGACACAAAAGAGGATGAAGAATGCTTGGGAGAGGATGAAGAATGCTTGGGAGAGGATGACAAGACCTATGGTTCATATTCAAATATGACACAATTTTACTGCCGTTCATCCTCAAATATGACGCAAATACAAGTTGTTTATGGTTCATATTCATATATGACACAAAAGCGGATGAAGAATGCTTGGGAGAGGATGATAAGACCTATGGTTTGCACAAGGTGTGGATAAAATGTTTACCATAGCAGAGCTACTTGTAAGCATATAGAGCAAATTGACTGATAATTTTCTAGTCATGTAACTAGTGTTCTTTTTTTTTTTTGCAACACTTCATGTGAATCAGTGAACATGTTTGTAAACTTCATTTAGGAAAATGAAATTTCAATATTTATGTTTTTTTTTTTTGCTTTTAAGTTTTCTTTTAGCGTTCATTTAGATAGATGGGATTCATCTTTTGATATGAATCATTTTTGCAACATGTCATGTGAATTAGTGAACGCCTCGTTAGAGTTCATTGAGGAATATGAAATGTCAATATTCATGCTTCTTCTACTTGAATATGAATGTAATAGCTGAATTTTATGGAGTTCATTCTGACATATGAAATATACAAAAAAGGACTAACTAGGAAGACTTGTTTGACTACAGATTAATGCGGTAAGGATATTTTCAAACAATAAAGGACTAACTAGGAAGACTTGTTTTACCAATAAGGATATTTTGGTAATTTGGATATTTTCAAAACAATAAAGGACTAACTAGGAAGACTTGTTTCACAAAGGACTAACCAGCTATAAATCAATGAAAATGGGACTAAACGATTTTTTCCCCATTTGTGCCCTCTTGTAGACATGTCTACATTTTTTTCTCCACAATGTGGTGAAATTCTCCACATTTTGTACTTTATCCTACATTTTTGCAACCATAGTGCTTGCAAAAGATAGCCTCACTGATTCAGCAAAGCCATGGTGCGGCCCGTCTGACTTGGGGTCTAGTACCCTCCCATTGAATATCCTATTAGCAATATTTGTGAAAATGCTACGGAGACACCGGTCTTTAACACCAAACAAATACACCGCTATGTGGCAACTTATGTGGCATAGGGACCCAGGGAGAGGAATTTGATGGGCGATTAAATCGGCAGAGAGAAAGTTTAGATAACGAAGTAGAAAACCTTACTTTCATGGGTATCTGGCGATTAAATTGGCAGAGGTATTGTTCTCTCGCACTCGAGAAATGAAAACCAAATCTGAGAACAACTTAACCTCCAACTCCAAATTCCAAAATTAAAAATAGGCGGATCAGATCATCAGAGTCGCTTGATCCTCGTACATAAACTTCTTTTGAAAATATAAATTCTCAAACATTAATAAATCAATCAATACTTTAATCACCCAGGAAAAATATGACCGTGATCGCAAATATGCTAATAGAAGAAGTTAAATCAAAATCAAGATACCAAACATTTTTTTTCCCAAGAAACATAAATTTTCCATTCATATTCATTGTCAAACTAAAAAAGCTAAGACAATACACAGATCCTATATTCTATCATCTCAGATACCAAATCACCGATGTTGTAGAAGCTCTACCTCTTATGCTAATCTTCTATCAGCTGGCTTAGTAATTATCTCCAAAATTATTTTGCTTGTTTAACTTGTGAAATACTAACCGAATAAGAAATAAACCCTGGCTGGAATTGATGTCCCAAGATTGAACCTTTTTTATGTTCTATATGTTACGATTGACCTCTGATAATGAAGAAACAAAACAAAGGTTATGACCGCCACCGCCACCATGAGAAAATCTAGTATGGGAAAACAAATTGGAAGAAAGACCTTGTTTTGAAATTGGTAATTTAGATAAAGAGAGAAAAAGATGAGATGAGTGTTGGGAGTTCATAATTTAGATTTCTCTAAGATGTTTGGTGGTGAATATCATCTAAGATTTAAGATCGTTGTGAAAAAAAATAGACGGTGCCGGTGGTGACCGGTGTTTAGCACTTCCTGAAAGAAATTGTAAGAGCTTGGCTTAATCACCCGATTTAATCGCTACCTCGGGTCGTCATCCTAGGTCCCTAAGCCACGTTAGCTGCCACATAGCGGTGTATTTGTTTGGTGTTAAAAAACGGTGTCTCTGTATCATTTTCGCAGTATTTGCATGTTAATGGCCAAAAACATTAATATTCAAAATTCATGTGCTTATTTACATCTAGTTTAAGTATCTTCAATTTGCATAAAAAAAAAAAAGTATCTATAGTTAATCAATTAACTAGGTATAAAAAACCTGGCTAAATTTGGCCCCATGAGTGAGAGTATTTGGCCCCATGAAAAAATAATTCTGGCGGATACTATGAAGTAAAATCATAAAACCCCTATAAAAAAAGACTGCTTTACCCTTTCTTTATTAGTTGTTAATCAAGTGATTAAAGTCTAAACAAGATTAATTAGTTTTAATTCTCATATTAAAACAAGATTAAAAATGATCAAACATGATCAAACATGAGAATCACCCAAGTTTTTTTTAACCAAAATCTTGAATCTGAACAACGCACAATCGGTCTATATATAGACACTTAAGTCGATTATGCTTGGGTTCTCTAACAATCGGTATATATTGAAAAAGGAGGGGTACCGAAATACTACCAACTTTTCGTTTTGGCTCGTGAGTCTTATGGTTTAGGTCTGGACGATCTCAAAAATCAATATCCAAACCTATAAATGGAGTTGTTAAACCTCGACAAAGAGTACTTTGGAGTCAACTACAGTTAGGCAATAACGTACTACTTGGTGCTTTAATTATACTATCAGAGATATAATGCGGAAAGTAAAAGCACACAAGACACCAGAACGTTTTTTTAACGAGGAAACTGCCTTGCAGAAAAACCTCGGGACCTCGTCCAGATTGAACATCACCCAGTACAAACTGACTACAAACACTAGCCTACTATAAGACTTCGGTCTGGGATGTAGCAGAGACCAACTCAAGCCCTCAAAGCGAGTTGGCTACTGTCGCCTTCCTTACGTCTCTAGACCCCCCACAAATCGTCACACACTTGATTCCCCCAGCTGACGTCCTTTACAGGCCTAGGAGTTGCTTTGACCGATGCCAAAGGCTTGTGTCAGCAATACTGGTTTTTCAACCTAATTGCTCACGTATGGTGTAACTGTCCTCTATCAGTTTACCACACACAAGATGACTTCCTTCGGATTGTTAAATCCAGGTCATACGGAAATCTACTTCACAAATCGGGGCTAACACGCAAACCAAGTAAGCAATGCCCAATTCGTATCTACCTCAGTTATACACGAAGAATCACTTAAGAAACTTGTATAACTGGAGCTAACTAGGTCTTACAACACCGAGTGCATCCGTGTGTTGCTACCTTTCCAACCTTGTTGAGTAACATATCAGTTCTTGAATAGTTGTATATCATAAGAGACGGACTTTAGAATAGACAAGAACGTGATCAGGTTACCAAGGTTACAGGTTAATCTGATTTCAACCAAAGATGGTTTCAATCTCCTACATGTGCTTCCCAACTCTCAAGAGAAGTCTTTATAGTCGTAGGGAGCTCCCAGAGGAGCTGCAACCTATAGAGGATGACTATACCACAACAAGCATTCACCGAAGTGAAAAGAGTTTATGCTACCTTCCCTAGGACCTTCACGTATGCTTGATGCTTGCGGTATTTGTCCGTAGACACCTCTATTTATAGCACTCAATAAGATAGGTTGCTTTGGAATAAAACAATCAATTACTTGTCCCATAAGTTAGGGAAACCCTAAACTTGACAACCAAGTAATAGAGATTAATCTCAATAGGAATTCTTTTTATCATTATCTGCCAAGTGTTTTGTTAGCTCAAAAACACTTCAAGATAGAAATCCAACAGACCAGAGATAATCTTATCCTATTGACTCATTGAGGATCGTTAGATGGAACACAAAAGAGTTTATGTTTTACACAAGTCCATCTAAGAGACAAAGGAGTTTGGAATTTGACCCAGAGTGAAATTCTAAGAGAATCTTCACTAAATCTGACACCAGCAAGATGACTACCGTCAGGTTCACGTACTGGTACGCGAATAAAATAGCCATCTCGAACTCAGGGAATTTCCGAGTTTCTGGTACGCAAACCGGTTCGTGAACCGTGCGCCTGTCAGATTTCGTCAAATCTGGATTCCGCTGGAAGTACTGGGTTGAGCCAGAACTTAGACGTGTGTACGTCCTCAGCTGTGATCCATGGACTCTTTGCTCAAGAGTACTCCTTTAGATTCATCCATATCCAACTGACAGTTTGCAAGCAAACCATTGCAATGGACACATGGCACCGAATCTGTCTCATTCATTCTTGTACTCACAGTATTTGTGGGATCAAACACTGGTCAAGACACAAGGCCACGTTACACAAGAATACGATCTCAATCGCTATTATCACTACTAAAGTAGTCGACTATATTTCGAAAGAATAGATGAAGTAGAAATAGAAGAATATCCATAAAGTCATAACTCCTACTAACCTTTTGTCGATGAAGAATAATTAATGTCTTCTTTGTCTTCACAGTCTTCGTCTTCAAGGTCTCTACTACTTTGTCTATATCCCAATTCCGAAATCTAAACTCTAGTAGGCTAAATCAAGAATTGAGTTTTGACACCTAAAACTGACAACTAGCTTGACATACCAACGCTAGTGGGTTTGACCGAACAATGCCCTAACATATATTATTACCCAAATAAGCCGATTGTTGTTAATTTACCCAGCAATTTAAACAAAACAATCGGTGTACCCATACACATTTATTGGCCGATAGTCTTTCAAGGTAAAAGTTCTTGAAATATAATCGGTGTAAATTAATAAACATAAAGGCCGATTATGTGCAAAAAAGTTAGACAGGAAATTCAGCTACTTGAGCATCCTTAATCGGTGTATCTCAACACCATCATCTAGCGATTTTTACAAATGGATTTTCATTAAGGCAATAATCGGTTTTGGAAAACAAAATTATAGAACGATTGTGTACTCTGATAATTTTTGAAGTAAAATTGCCAGGCAATCGTTTGATGTATACACCAAGGTAAACCGATTCTGCCATAAAAACTGACAGAAATCTAAGTACGCAAACCACATTCATTCACATAAACTAGCAACCAAAGTTAAAATCCTACACAAACATACCAAAGAAGTTTAAAGTCGACACAACTTAAAGTTAAACAACATAACCAACAAGTTTTAAGTCAACATAACCAAAGCTGAACAAGGGTTTTCAAACTATTTAGAGTTTAACCACGACCACGACCTCTTCCACCACCACGACCTCCACGAGCGCTGCTACTAGCACCTCGAGCCTTTTTAGATGGTGGTGCTTCTTATGTAGCCTCACCACCACGACCTCTATCACTAGCACGACCACCACCCCTACCACGTTGTCGTTTAGGTCGTGGTTCTTGTGCATCCTCATGAGCACCGCTTTTTGTGGCTTCATTTCCCCTTGTCTTGCGCTTTGCCCTCTCCGGTGGTGCTTCAGATTGTCCAAACAAATCTCCTCGTCCTTTATTCTCCAGGTTCAACAATTGGTCAAAAAACTTGTGACAAAGCCTCTCGGTCCTCTTATCTGTAAATTCTTTCACAATCTCTGACTGGAGCCCCTTGATCATTTTGCCGACTCGAGGTCTCTGTTTTCAATCATACAACATACAATAAGTACATATATATAATGATTAAAGTTAATAGGACACAAGAGAATACTTACATATACATCGACGGCTTCTTGTGGATCAGCAATCAACTTTCTTTTTTCAGGGTGTATGATATGAGGATGGGAACTCATCTTGAACCACTCCATATATCCAGGGTAAACCCAATCATACGGAAAAAGAAGAGCATCAAGGTCAACCAAATGCTCACCTCTATTATCCCAATCAACGGATTACAAGGAGGTTTGTGCACAACTTCAATTGCATGAGAATAGGAGATATGTTTTTCGAGACGAGCCACTCTCGTCGGATTGTAGAAAATATATCAGGTGGGGTGAAACAATGGACCAAAGTACCTTTGTAAGCGGCTACGAACACTCTTTCCTTCTTCTCTCCTTTTAATGTAAGGATCGAAGACAACATCATCCACAGTCAAGTTGTCCAACCGATTCCTAATATCAATCAAAGCTTGTTCTTGTCCAGAGGGCTTCCCGTTGTACATGTATTTGTGTTAGGACATTGTTCGGTCAAACCCACTAGCGTTGGTATGTCAAGCTAGTTGTCAGTTTTAGGTGTCAAAACACAATTCTCGATTTAGCCTACTCAAGGTTTACTTCGGGTTAAGATAGAGGTAGTAGAGTTTAAAGTCGATCTCCACCCCTTGAAGATGAAGATGAAGAACACACGAAGACATCATCAAGGACTTCATCAACAAAGGTTAGTAAAGATTGAATTTTTCTTGAACTCTTGTTATTCTTATCTCTATTTATCGAAGTAATGAACTCACTATGTGGAACAATGCTTATGACGGTGAAATTACATCATTGTATATTAACCCGAGGAGATTTGGTCCATATGATCATAGTGAGGGCAACCTTTGACCTTTGAGTAGGTCTCCAGGTTATAGTGAATGGAAATACGAATTCAACGCTTCAAGAATCACTTAATTCCGTTGTATAACGAAGAAGTTATGAGTGATTTATTGAAACTGAAGCGTGGCTAAAAGCTGAATTCGGGAAAAGGAGTAAGGAAGCTTCTGGAATCTTCTGGGACTTTCTGGAACGCTTTTCAAAAGCGTTGGGGTTCGCGAACCGCCGCCTCGGGATTTACGATTAGGGTTTCCTGTCGTGTTTCTGAGGTCCATCTCCTGGCTACGATGGTCCACCTTCACACCTGTGTTGTGGTCCGTTCTGATTAGAGTTTTGCTACAATCATCTTTTGTAGAATATCTCCTAATCAAGGGATAAGGTTATCCTTTCACAATTGTTATGAAACCAAAACTCTTAAATGAGGTAGTTATAATCTATCAAACTCTTGTTAGATAAACACTACTTGGTTTCTACAATAGAAAGGTGACTAGATTCATTGTGTGCAAGTTAAGTAACGGGGCGTGTTTATACGGTCACTAGCTAACTTGTTGCACAAGGAATCTTAGCTTTATCCTTAAGCAACCATCAATATAAATAAGCATACATGTAGCTTAACAAACCATCCCTGCTGGTATGTGTGCTACATAAGGTTGTTCTCTGCTATTTCTGTTCTTCACGAACAAGGTGAGAATTACATAAGACTTTACTTAGGGATTGTAAAGCCAAGTTTAACTATCTTTCTTCTCTAGATAGTTCTGAACTTGTATCCAGGTAGACCATTATAATCCTTGTATATTTTATGGTCCTTCTCTTCTGCAATAAGGCCATTCAAGGATTATAGGTTGTAAAACCAGGATTGCTAGATTCGATCTATATTGTACATCAACTTAGGTTGTTTTACATATAGGTTAGAGATTCTGCAAGATATCTCTAGGTTCTCTAGTTGTTCTTGCAAGAATACAATTAGGTCGTCACGGTTCTCGTGCAAACCCTAATTGTGTGTTTTTGATACCTGACCTTGTGAACGGTTCCTCAAAACACGAAACAAGTTTTCTAAAACCTTGATTATATCTAAAGGGAAAATTGTTCTTTACGTATTCTCAGTCGAAAGACGGATTGAGTACAAAAAGCCTTTAACAGCGGTTAAAGCAACTCCTAGGCCTGTAAGGGACGTCAGCTAGGGGAATCAAGTGCGTGACGATCTGTGGGGGATCCAGAGACGTAAGGAGTACAACAGTAGCTGATTCGCTTGGAGGGTGGAATCGGTCTCTTCTACATTCCAATCCGAAGTCTGATAGTAGGTTAGTGCTTGTAGACAGTTAATACTGTGTGGTGTTCAAACTGGACGAGGTCCCGGGGTTTTTCTGCTGGATTGCAGTTTCCTCGTTAACAAAACTTCTGGTGTCTTGTGTGCTTTACCTTCCGCATTTATATCTCTGATTATATATTAAAGCGACACAAGTCGTACGTTATTCATATCCTGACGTTGATTCCAAATCTTGAATAAAGATTTACAGAGACTTGTCTTTGTAGGAATTGATCACTTGTGATCACAACTCAGGTTATACAAATTTGGATATTGAAATTCAATTTGTCCATATCTGACCATAAGTCTCACGAGCCAAAACGAAAAGTTGGTAGTATTTCGGTACCCCTCCTTTTTCAATTTGCTTCCTAGATAGTGAGGACCTTCACTCTTTCCCCAATCAGGGTTCTGCTGCGCCCTTTCGGCAAACTCTGGGAAGTTCAAATATATGAATGCCTACAAGTGAAGCATGGGAGTATAAGATACTAAGTATACTACCACAAATAGGAAAACGACAACTGAATGTACATGGATTACCTGAAGTAGAGACATATTCGCCCCAATTTGATCCTTCTCCGCCCTTGAAGCTTTCTCATCTCATTCAACAAGAATGCAAGACAAGCAGTGCCCCATGAGATCTCATTCAACCTATCCAAGTCAGCCAAAAACTGCACATAGGTGGCACTCACCCGAGAACCAGATGTGTCGGGGAATATGACACTTCCCAAGATGTAGAGAATGTACGCAGTGGCTGTTGCAGTGACCCGCTTGTCATCCAACTTACCCTCCTCATGAAGTTGCAGAGTCCCCTTGAATTGGTCCCTCAGAGATTTCAGATGGAATATCTTCTGCCTCTATTTTCCAGATATCATCTCTGAATTGGTCTTCGTCTTGTCCCAACCCCATATGTCTTGGGTAAAAGCATAAATAAGCTTCCAGTCAAGGTCCTTGGCGAAGGCGGAGACCTCGGAGACGCCTTCCACGTCCGTGAGGAAGGCCATGTCCTTGGTAAAGCCGATGCTAACTGATTTGCCTTCAATGCTTAGACATGTAATCTCATGAGAATCATCCGGAGTGATGGTCTTCTCGCCAAAATTGAAGTGCATAGAATCCGTCTCCGCATAATACCTCTCAACGAAGGCAGAAACAAGTGGTTTGTCATATCCAATTTGGGAGGAATTGGCAATGGCAGGATACAATCCCGACTTCTTGACGATATCGACCACTTCAGGGGCTTCACCGCTAGATAACCACTTCTCCAATGCCTTTGGATCCTCAGGGCGTGCACCTACCCTTTCCAAGGGCCATTCACGCATCTTTCCCGCCTCTGATTGGTGTTTGAGAAGACGTATTGCATTTTTGTGATCCTACAAAACATATCCATGGTCAATAACATGAAATGGAGTTACCTTGGATGAATAAATGAAGAAAAAACAAACTAAATATAAAGGTTTGAGACACTTACAATAGTTCTGTAGACGATATTGGCCCAACTCCCCACATAGCCCCATAAGACGTACCCTCCATCTTTAGGGTTACCGAGCTCCTCGTCGGGAACATCTGATCTGCGGTTGGCATGTAACTCCTCATTTGTTTCTTTTCCTTCTTTTGTTCCTGTTGTCCACCCTCTTGTTGAGTCCCCTGTTGTGCACCCTCTGGTTGTATTGGTTGTTGAGGCGGTACTATTTGAAGCGGTTGTATTGGTTTTTGAGGTGGTTGATTCTCGGGTCTTCCCCCGCCGCTACGACAACCAATTCTTCACCCGCTGGTTGTTGAACATCAGCTGCATCAGCTGACTCTTTGTCTTGTGTTTCTTCAACTGCAGGTGCTGTTGTTTCAGAGATGGGTTGATCGACATTAAGCTGTCTAGCAGCTTTACGACTGGCCGCACTCAAAGGTGGACCACCCTCTCGATGGGAACCCAAACTAACATGTTTTGCGGCAAGATCTACAACAGGATCTTGTCTCTTCTTATTTACAACCTCCTTAACCTTAGGCTGGGGTGTGTTGGCCTTCATATTCTCCCTATAACACAAAACAAGAAACAAATTAACAGTTACACAGAAAAAAATCGGCTCAAATAACATGAAATATAAACCGATTTTCAACATAAGAAAAAAAACGGTTGACCTTGGAGAAAAAAATAAAACAATTATATTTTTGTATTTATAACAATCGGCTTTATTAAGTGTTTATAACCAACGATTAAGGAGTTACAGGAAAATCAAGATTTGTCTACTAAACTAATCGACACACAAAATCCCAAACATAAAACGATTGTGAAAGGAAGAAATAAACGGGGAACATGTTTATGAACATTAACCGATTAAATTTTGTCTCAAATCAGTCGGTTTATTTACATGGATGCAATCAACGATTAAGGCTAAGAAACTTTGGGAATTTTTAGAGTGAAAAATTAACGTAATCGGCTTAAATAAGACAACATATATAACGATGAACAACTGCTATCGGCTTACTAAACACAAAATATGGAACGATTATGGTGAGACAAGTTCAGAATTCGTTCGTTGATTATTCAAATGAACTTGTAATGACTGTGCCCTAGAATTCGAAAAGGAAAATTTCAAAATTTTAGAGGGAAAAATAATCGGTTTATATGCAATTGAATATAGAACGACAAAAATTAATCAGTTTAAAATCATACATACATACAACGATTGTTGTTTAGTTGTAGTTTCAGAAGATGAACACGATGAACAACCGGTGTCTAATTGTCTATTTGCACTTACATAGAACGATTCTGGGAAACAGTTGCAAACTGTCGGGTTCAAAATCTTCAATTTCGAGTGAAAAGTCAACCAAATTTCAAATGGGTTAGTTGCAATACCTCATTCTCATCACAAGTGGTTGTTTCTCCTTCTTCTCCTTCTCTTTAAGAGCTTTTAATTCTTCTTTACTCGCTCTCTTCGTAATCGGCGTCGATGACGAAGTTTCGTAAACTTTATCTACGTCGATTCCTGATTCCTTGAAGTTTCTAGGATTCGGTCCTTTGTTAATCTCTCTATCCATCGCGTTTTATAGAAATTAATCGCAATTTTTTTTTAGAAATCGTCGATTAATCGACGATGTTTTAGAAATGAAAATGAAGAGGAAGAAGAAGAGAATCGGTTGATGTTTAAGAGAAATGAAATTTGGTTTAAGTTTTGGGTTTTAATTAGAGAAGTTACTGTGGGGGTGTGGAGGGGTGAAGGTGAGAGTCCGGTCCGGGTCACAGAGGGTACTGTTTGCTCTCTCTCTCTCTCTTGGTGATTCTTGTGTGTCCAAGCTTGGCCTTTTGGGTTTTCTTTTAGGGCTATTTATAGAGTTTTGTCCCCTCATCCTCTCATGCCATGTGTCCTTCTTACCTTTATTTACATGTTTGCCACTCATCATACTTGGCCCCCTTACTCGGGCCTTCTATGTGGTCTAAGTATGGGCCTTCATGGCCCTAGATGGACTTGGGGTATCCACATTAGTCCCTTAACGGCTTGGGCCGACGGTAACGTTGGGTCAGCCGTCACCCTCAGATAGCCCATGTCCTCTGACCGTTCCATATTTCGTAACCATCACCTTATTTAATCGTGGGGGCGCACGTCCTGCTAGTGGGACGGTTACACGCCTTATCGTGGCGTTTCCCCACTTAACCTCTTTACCTTTTCTCCTCCTCCTATAAATACAGTCCTTTGCTTTTCACAACAGTCACTTTCCTTCACTTCTCTCCCTTACTCGACTTCCCCCAGATCATGAGCGCCCATGAGAGTTCTTCTGATGATCAAAGAGGGTCCCGCGGCCCTCATCTTGAAGATGTAGACCTTCAAGAGGACGTAGGGGACATGGGCGAGGTGGAGGCAGACGTTGCCAACGCCCCTGTTGTGTTACCTCAGCCTCAGAGGAAAGACGACCTGTACTCCGCGGGACAGTTTTCGAAAGACGTCGGTCTCCAATCCGCACAACAACCTTATCCTCACAAGAATGTTAAAGATTATCCGCAAGACTACCTGAACTCGCGTTTGATACTGCGCTTGAAACCACCCGTGCCCGCGGACCCCAGATGGTTACTCCAATCTGAGAGTGGGGAGCGATTGTTTCCTCCATTTGAGCAAATCCCTCGCCTGGCTATCAATCGGGGAGATTACCGACTTCCACAGATTTCGTTTGTTTCCACAGCGCAGCCCTTGGACGCTTGGCCTGATTGGGTTAAGCGCATCCTTAAGAACCCCACATACGTTCGCATCCTTAAGGGGTTGGGGATCCTGAATGCCATTCACGCATCCAAGAGTCGTTCTTGCCGTCGTAGTTCCATTGATTTGACTAAACTCGTGACGCGCTGGATCCCTCTGTTTCACACATTCCTTCACGCTTGGGGTGAATCTACTATCACTCTGGAGGACGTCGCTGTTGATACCATGCTACCTATGCACGGTACTCATTCTTAGAGCGAATCGGCCATTCACGACTGTATGGATGACGACGACTGGCGTCTTGTTGGTCTCTTGAGGGAATCAAAGGATCGATCGCGGTATCCTCCCCTCGGGAGCGTGCAAGCTACTCCTGATGAAACCATGGAGCAAAGGAAGGCCCCTCTTCAGTCCCCAACCCCTTTGATAAGCGGCCCAGTGAGGGGTGGGTCCTCGGGAGCTGCTGCTCGGGGACTTGCAACTGCGGATGCGGCTGTGGAGAATGAACCGGTCGCTTCAACTCAAAAATCTAAGAAATGCAAGAATCGTATTTCCAAGAGTCGCGCTTCGTTCTCGCTGTTTATAAAGTACTGGACCCCTAAGAAAATAGACGCCAAATGGCGCGACCCATATTAAGGGGACGACACGGAGCGCCTTCAACTGGCCGCGTTCCTTCTCTTTTGGTTGAGTCACGACGTATTTGAATATGGCCCCAGGGACGCCCCTAAGGAGGAGATGATGCCTATGGCCATCCTGATGTCAAGAAGCGTCTCTTTTCCACTCGCACCCATGTTCCTGAGGGGGTTATACCATCATCTGGATTTGCTTTCTTCCGATATTCAACGAGCTTCCGACAAGCATATTGTGGAGACCTTTGTTCCTGCTAACTTTTTGCAGACGTGGTTGTGGGAACGCCACCCTGGCTATCGCCCCGAGCTCGATAAACTCAAGATAACTAGTTTTGAAACGCGCACCAATGAAGATGGCGAGGAATTCCAAGTTCCCATGGAGTATACCTACCCAAGGTCGCGCTTGTACCTGAAGCGTCAACCCAAGTCATCCGACAGCGTTTCCAACTACCTAGACATTGGGTCGAAGGTCTGATTTTCCCCCTATACTGATAACCTAGTCGGCGCTCCCCACTTTGTCTTCTATTCATCAGAGGAGCGTGCGCTTGATTCCAGGGAGATCAGATCATCCGAGCAGGTAGATTTTGTCTTTGCTGTCACCCCGAGTTATCTTCCTGGTTTTCATGGTGGTACTTTCTCTATTCAGGCGTACAACATTGATCGCACCGCCCGCCAAGCAGGTTTTGACCAGGGGGCCCCTCCGCTGCCCTAACTCCCTGCTAGTACAGACATAAGTCAAGTGGAAGGTGTTTATGATCGATTTGTCTACAAGGATGAAGAGGCCCTTCGATGTCGCGCCACCCCTTTCAACATTCGTTACCCTAGGCCGAAGCGCGATTTGCTTGTTTTCGCAAGGTGGTACGACTATTGGGAAGAATTCCTAACTCGCGCGTTAAATTATCTGGTCAGTCCCTTTCACGTTACCCCGAGCTTGACGAGCAGGATCTTGATGAGATGCACCGCTGCGGTCGCTTTGTGCTTCATAAGGATGAGGCTTTTATGTATGGGCTCTCTTTTGCCACGAAGGGTCGCGGGCGTGATTTTGATCTTGGCGCATGGGATCCTTTACCCTTAGGTCCCAACCAGTCCAAGACTCCAGGATCTCGCAGGAGGGCCCCAGCACCCCCCACAAATCCTGGTGGCGGGCGGAAGCGACCTCTAGCAGTGGACATTCCTAGGCCTCCCCCATCTACACCACGCGCTGGAAAGCCAACGTCAATTCCCGGGGGTAAGTCCCCTGTCTTTTGATTTTGCGATGATAGTTTGTTCAACTTTTTCTATCAGGCTACCATTTATATTCGACTTTTTTGCCTTTTATAGCCCAATGATGCTCATGATCCGGGGCCGCGCAAGCGGCCTTCAGAAGAGTGGCTTAATATACCCGAGCATAAATGGCGTAAAAAGGCTTTGATCGAAAAATTGAATTGGGAGAGGGGAATAGTCCCCATCCCGCGGTGTATTACTTCTCTATCTAACCCAACCTTGATTAAACAGACGCGCTCCCTTCCTCCGCCTAAAAGGACGCGTCCTTCTTCGCAGTCGCATCCTTCCAGCTCGGGTAACCCAGAGTTTGTGGAGAGGTTTGATCAATCTAACCGAGGTATCGGTCCTAAACCCGCCGATGTAATGGAATTGTCTAGTTTAAGACCCTTGGTGGTTTCTGTTAGGAGTGGTAGAATCAATCCTCTATGCACGCCCACCGCTATTTTGGAATCTTACAGTTCATCAATGTCAGGGCGGGTACACCAGTGTGGCCCATCTGTTTCTGCGAAAGTACCTTTCAGTCCAGGTAATGTATTAAATTATACCACGTGGTGCGCATTTATTTCTTCTCAAGTTCGGGAGAAAGGGGATATTTATATGCTTGATTATCTGCTTTCATTCTTATATCAATTTCGATTGCTTATTTCCCCTCTTGTATTTTTGTTTTTCACAGGCCCTTCGGGTAGTGGTTCATCGAGTGAGCGGGCAAGTGAAAGTAGCGACGAGCCGGGTTATCAGTCGAGCGCATCTTTTGCCTCTTTTCGTCAGGTAAGTGTCTGGGTTATGAATTTATCACTACCATTCTCTTCTCACCTTCTTCCCCC
>JAJJMA010201971.1:0-24929 GCA_023529015.1 Papaver nudicaule | reverse complement strand
GCCTTGGCCTCTGGCCAAGGCTCTCCTGTTGTGGCGCCATGAATGATGGCGCCACGGTTTTTGGCCCTTGGCCAGTTCTGGGACGCGCCTTTGGCGCTAATCGTGGAGGCGCCATGGTTTTTGGCCCTTGGCCAGTTCCCATTCATTGTGGCGCCACGGCATTGGCCTGTGGCCAATGCCTATTTATTGTGGCGCCATGGAGTATGGCGCCACAGCCTTGGCTTGTGGCCAAAGCCTAGCCTGCTTCTGGCTATTTTGTTATGGCCTTGGCCTTTGGCCAAGGTCAAGTGGATTTGTGGCGCCTTGTGCTATGGTCTTGGCCTCTTGGCCAAGGCTGGTTTCTTGTGGATCCATGTTTTCCATGGCTTGTGGTGCCATGCTATGTGGCGTCTATGGCTTTGGCCTCTGGCCAAGTTCGACTTTAGGCAGCCTGTGCCTTAGTCGTGGTGTGAGTGCTTATGCTACAACACACTTGAGGTCATGGCATGTTTGTCCATGTGGTGTGCTAGACCATCCTGAATTTGGGATTAGGTCCGCTTAGGCCTATTTAGGCTGGTGTATGCTTCTCAGAGAGCTCGGACCGGCCTGGAGCTTCGATATTTCTGAGGTTTGCACCAAGACTCGTGTGTTGAGCCGTATCTTAAGAGGAAATCCATGAGGATATGTCTCTGTTGATCTTTCACCGTGTACCATCAAGCGAGGTCTGGCTCTGAGCTGATCGATGGGTTTAATATGTTGGTGAGATCGTTAGTACTGAGCTATGATATTACCCTCTCCACCGGAGTCATAAGAGAGAGCTCATATAGAGTTTGTTCGGCTCATGGAATGGATTGCATTCTGAGCTATAGAGATGAGCCTAAATAGGCGACTGCCTTCAATAAGACATAGTTTCGAGAGTGTTTTGACAATCTTGTCCCTCTCTCATTTTCCACCATCTACAACCTCCAACCACAACAAGGTGGTCACGCACATGTACTCTCTTACGCAAACAGACGTCCTTTACTATCTTACGCAAGAGTTGCCTCACAGCCCGTCGCGAGGACTATCGTTACCCGACTTCCAATCGGACGATTACAACCTTATGGACAACAACCAAATAGCGACAGGTCAAATCGCTAGATGATATCCTTGGTAACTTAACAGATATTTCACCGAAGTTGTTTTACACCAAGAGCGAGGATATTTAAGTTTATTTGGTAATAAACCCCTCGAGATATCGATCAAGGTTTCAAAACCAAAACTCCCCAAAGAGCAACCTTGTCGTCCCAATTGGAATCAAGCTTTGAAATGAGGCTATTTATATTGACTAAGGCTTTTAGGAGAGATACCACTCCTATTTATGTTGACTAAGGCTTAGCTTTGAAACTATGCTAACTTAATTTTGGAAATTCATTAAAGCACATTTTCATATATGTTCCGAAATACCTCACTTAGACTCATATCATTTAATGAGATCTAGCATTTTACATTAAAGAAAAATATATTTCATAAATGAAAAATATATTTCAATAAATGTTTGGCCAAGAGCAATCAAAAAAAATAATACTCATAAGGTATATTTGAATATTTCATTAAATTCGAAGAAAAGAAAGCTCTAAGCAATATGGAACGTCTTAACTTCAACAACATTACCGCAAGCGATAAAGCGGAGTTATATCTTAAGACACAATGATCACAAGTGATCTAGTCATAACGTAAAGCTTCGGCAATGAGTTATGTTTTTGTCTTTTGTAGCACAAGTGTAAAGATAATGGAATCGCGTTATTTAGATTCACTAACCTCTTGAATGATGAAGCCGAATGTCTTCGTTTGATCTTCAGTCTTCTTCAACTCTTCAAATAGTGATTCTAAATCCTACCAAAATCTTCCACAACCTAAAGCTAATTAACTCAATGATGACCTTACCTAATGTGTGTTGTTTTGCGTACAAGATTTTCATATATCAAGAATCAAATAAATAATTCAGAACTTCAGTAATCAGAGCCAAACCGTGACGTAGTATTCGAACTCAGAACATCAGTATATCGAGTTCACACAACATAAGTGTGAGTCACGATCTCTCCTACATTTAGCTCATACAAGTACGTGCTAATCAATCCGACAGAGTCAGACTAGGTCAGTAGAGACACAATACCGTGATGGATTAAATCTTGTAATACTACCGAGACAAAATCACAACTGCTATATCCAACTCGAAGGTTTTAGGAAAAACCATATATTACTTAGAGACGGAGAAGAAAAGAAATCTCTAAGCAATATGGAACGTCTTAACTTCAACAACAATACCGCAAGCGATAAAGCGGAGTTATATCTTAAGACACAATGATCAAGTCATAACGTAAAGCTTCGGCAATGAGTTATGTTTTTGTCTTTTGTAGCACAAGTGTAAAAGATAAATGGAATCACAATATTTAGATTCACTAACCTCTTGAATGATGAAGCCGGATGTCTTCGTTTGATCTTCAGTCTTCTTCAACTCTTAAATTAGTGATTCTAAATCCTACCAAAATCTTCCACAACCTAAAGCTAATTAACTCAATGACGACCTTACCTAATGTGTGTTGTTTTGCGGTCGAGTTTTGATCACTAAAGTTGACAACTAACCTTGGCATACCAACACTTAATGAGGTTGAACGAGCCATGCTCTAACAATCGCGCGGCCCCCCCGCTCCCATTTACATAGATGAACGAGAAATTGAAAGCTTAAGTTCTACGCTTCGAGTTCTTCTACTTAGCTTGACAACACACCAATAGTACCTGCAAAATATGTGAGTCTGCAAACAAGATACGTACTATTGCAAATCAAATGATAACCAATACACTTACTCCCCCTGAATGTAAGTTCGGATGTCTATCAAGTCCGACGTATTGTTATCAACTGCAGCACAACGCGAAAGTCTACAGTGCTAGTAACCATTAGTAACATCTAGTGTTACTCCCCTTTAGTTAATGCTTTCATTCATTTTTCAATATACGTACAAGCATTTTTCTCCCCATATGACACTGCTTACTGTCAAAGACCAAGCACTGAACGAGTAAAGGTATCAATATTTCTCCTCCTTTTTGTCAAAAAGAATTGACAAAGGGTCTCGAAAATATCTGGGTTCGAGATAAATGCTCAAGTTCCGAGAAACTCGATTCAACATATAATAATGATTGCATTCATAAGGGTCAGCATTTCGACAAGTTACACAAAATATATATATATATATACAAGTAACCTGTTAGGAAATATAAAATATATAAGAAGATATGAGTTATATTCCCTGTATATTACACAACCACGCTCCCCTAAAGATATTTTTCTATTAAGCGCAATTTCACAAAAGAACTCTCCCCCGTTGGTTGTCATTCCCTCGAGAGCGACAAAAAATCCTCAGCCAGAGTGAGGAAACAAACTCACACGCATTTTTTATTTATTACATTTTATTTTTTTAATTCATAAAATGAAATTACACACTATGTACAAGGACCATGACTTAATATCTAGTGAACCCTGATAATTCCAATAGCTTTACGCAGGTTTTCAAAAGTCTCACGTCTCAAGGGCTTAGTGAGAATATCAGCTAGCTGACGTTCAATAGGAACATATTCTATTTTGATAATATTATTTTCTGTAGTTCCCTAATGAAATAAAACATGATATCTATATGTTTAGTACGTGAATGTTCTACCAGATTTTCAGTCAACCTTATTGCACTGGAGTTGTCACATAAAACAGTCATTTGTCCTACATCAACATCATAGTCTACCAACATCTGTTTCATCCGTAGCATCTTGTAGATGGTGAAAAATAGAAGAGGGACAAAATCGTAAAACTCCTCCCTAACTACGCCTTACCTAAAGACAATCGCCTACTCAGGCACATCTCTATAGCTCAGAATGCAAACCTATTCTACGAGCTGAATGTACTCTCTATGAGTTCTCTCTTATAACTCCCGGTGGAGAGGATGATATCATAGTGCAGTACCGATAACCTCACCAGCACATAAACCCATTAATCTACTTCATGTCGACATCGCCTCGAATTCCTCGATATCAGAACTAGATTGCTCAATGGTACATGGTGGAGAGTTAACAGCGACGCATCCTCATGGATTTCCTCTCAAAATATGACTCAACATCCGAGTCTCAATAAAAACCTCAAAAGTACCGCAGCTCCAGTCATGCCCAGAACTCTCTGAGAGACACACAATAGCATAAACACGCTTAAACAGACCGCACTCTAAACACAGAATGGTCTAATATACCATGGATAAGCACACCATGACCTGAAGCATGCTGTAGCAGAAGCGCATGCATAATCCATAGCGCAAGCGCATGCATACGCCATAGCGCGAGCGCACGCCATAGTGCAAGTGCACAAGTACGCCATAGCCAAAGTAGCATAGCCTGAATGCGCCACGAATGGGTTGGCCTTGGCCAAGCGCTAAAATTGTAGGCCCAAAGACATGGCGCCACAACAAGATGGCCTTGGCCGTGGTCCCGCGGACCATGGGGCCATGAATCATGGCGCCACAACTAATCTGGCCTTGGCCAATGGCCAAGGCCGTGGTTCATGGCGCCACCACAAGACTGGCCTTGGCCCATGGCCAAGGCCGTGGAACCTATGGCGCCATGATGCATGGCTCTACAAAACTCAACCTTGGCCCAAAGCTAAGGTGCTACGCTATGGCGCCATGAGTTCCTGGCCTTGGCCAACGGCCAAGGCCACTCCTATACACCCACTATGCATGCCTCAAAAACGCCACACTCACGTTGGCCACAGAGTCATGGCCACAAGACACTGCTCAAACTCAACACAACCATGCAATATCTGCACATCACTCGAGATATCAAAACATCACACGAGGGGATAACTTTAGGGGTATTGGTCTGGCGGTCTACGACAGTTAGAAAGAAACTGATAGAGATGATGGACAGTTATGAGAAGGTGGTGCTGAGTGGACATGTTCTACACGACTCTAACAGTTACAGAACACAACTCATGTCCTCCACTCCTCCACTCTTCCACGACTTCTACCTTCTCTGTCGAGAGATCAGGGTGAGTTCAATACTATAAATAGAGGCTTCCTCTATCTTTCAAGGCGGAAGACACAAGAACGACTAGAACATCCTTTCTAGAGCATTCAGAAACATTCTCATAGCAGAAACACCTGAGTGATACAGAAACACTTCTAGCCTTGGAGATTTCCAGTCACCCTCACGACGGAGATCCTGAACTCTTACACCCAAAACACACTCTCAACCTGATCTCAAGTTTCTTCGTTGTTTCCCTCCCTATATCAACCTCTATGCTCTATGTGACCGAAGCAAGACGTGAATGGTCATTGACTTGGTTTAGATTCGTCTTGTTCGACTTTGATCTCGAGCACTACGAAAGAACCCAGAGACGGTGCATTGTTTTTCCAGGTAAAAACACAGCTGAATACAGCATGCACTTGCAGCAATATATTCAGCCTCAGATGTAGAGAGTGATTGGGGATTTTGCTTCTTGCCGTGCAACCAGATTTTGTCCGACATAGAAATAACCACCAGAAGTGCTTTTTCTATCATCTTGACATCCTGCCCAGTCAGCATCAGAGTATGCCACAAGACAATTGTTTGAATTCATCATAAAGGATAGACCAAAGTCTACAGTGCCTTTCACGTAACGTGTGATACGTGTAAAAGCCTTGATATGTGATTCCTTAGGATCAGCTTGATATCTGGCACAACACCCAACACTGAAAGATATATCAGGTCTAGTGGCTATCAGATACAACAAACTGCCTATCATTGATCTATAGATTTTCTGATCAAGGGATTTCTCTTCCGGGTCTGAATGCAGTTTGGATCCTTTAGAAATAGGCGTGTTCATGGGTGAAACACTCTCTAATCCGAATTTTTTAACAAGATTCTGGGCATACTTTTCTTGGGATAGATAAATTCTTTTATCATGTTGTTGTATTTGTAACCCAAGAAAATAAGACAATTCACCAACATTATTCATCTCAAATTATTTTCTCATAATTTCTAAAAAATCATTAGCAAGTGTTTTTGAAGTGCCACAAATGAGCAGATTCAGTTTTGGACATGTTGCATAAAGCATTTTCTTGTATATCAAGAAGATAACATTTATTAAAACCACGTTTACCTCTAAAGATACTTCTGCCCTTCCTATTCTTGATGCAGCAACCGAATGTGTTAAAGACAACTTCATGACCATCACAAATTTGACATACAGAAAGGAGATTGGCTGTCATAACTTTAACATAAACCACATTACGAATTTCAGGTATACCAAGTATCTTGATAGTTCCCTTTTTGCTTATTTGAAAACTTCTTCCATCACCAAAAGTCACAGAATCCTCAGTTTCCACAAACCATGAAAGATCACCAGTCATGTGCCGACTACAGCCACTGTCCAAGAACCAGTGCAGTGGTGTGGAGATTTTTAAAGCAAATGCTCCTATACAGGAGACAGGGTTCTTATGAGGTAATGGATGAGTTTTAGTCAAAGGTACATACCTTTTACATTTAAAATCTCTAAGCGTGGAAAAGAGATGTTGAGCCTTAATAGAGAGATTACTAAGTTCACAATTCTTTAGTTTAAAGATATTGCATGCAGAATGATAATGACCTTTGTGATTGCAAAAGGTACACAGACTCGAACTACCTTTTTGTACGAAAGTCGTTTGTTTATTAGAATATCCAGACAGATGTATAGCCAACGCCATATCTGCAGCCTGGTGTTCTAAACTTTTCACTTAGACTTTCTTTAAGTTGAAGGTTCTCATTTCGAACAGAACTCAGTTCAGACTTTAGATCATAGATTTCATTCACTAAGTCTTTATTTTTCTGGATCTGTTCATCTAACAAGCTCTGAAGCAATAATTCCCTTTCAGATATATCATTTATTTCCATACCAGAGGATTCGAGACCTATATGCAGTCCATCAATCTTTTTCTTCATTCTTTGTGTTTGATGACATAGTGATCCAAAACGCATAACAAAATCAGATACAATATCATCATACCCATTGGGTTCCGAATCCATTTCTGTAAATGACTTAGGGTCAGAAGCTATCATACCGGATGTTAAGCCGTAAAGTATGATACCTGCTCTACCAATTGAAAAGACGAGGGTACCAAGTACACCACCAATTCTCTTCTTTTGCGGAACAAAGAATATATGTGTAAAATATTGCCTACGGTAAATAACAAAATAGTACAAAAATCAAAATCCACACACACAATATTTTTGTTAACGAGGAAACTACAAACTCGTAGAAAAACCCCGAGACCTAGTCCAGTTTGAATATTCTTAAGAATTAAGCCGCTAACACACATACTCTCAGACTTCAGACTAGCTGGTGCACACAATATGACCCTAATAGGACTATTAGTCACAAAGATTTCCCCTCAGTATTCCTACGCCTCCAACCACAGCAAGGTGGTCACGCACATGTATTTCCTTACGCAAACAAACGTCATTTACTGTCTTACGCAAGAGTTGCCTCACAGCCCGTCGCGAGGACTATCGCTACCCGACCTCCAATCGGATGATTACAACCTTATGGACAATAAGTAAATAGCGGCAGGTCAAATCGCTAGATGATATCCTTGGTAACTTAACAGATATTTCACCGAAGTTGTTTTACACCAAGAGCGAGGATATTTAAGTTTACTTGGTAATAAACCCCTCGAGATATCGATCAAGGTTTCAAAACCAAAACTCCCGAAAGAGCAACCTTGTCGTCCCAGTTGGAATCAAGCATATAGTTGTGGCAAGTACGATATGATATGACCGTGAAAAACAGTGTACCTGCAAAGAACAAATCTAATAACAACAATCTTGCTGACAAATCCAGGTTAATAGATAAAGAGTATGTTCTAATCACAACGATCTTGAGTGGCCTTATTGCAGAAGAGAAGGACCATAGAATAACCAAGATCGCAAGGTTTGATAGACGTGGTAGAACATAACACAAGTACAATACAAAGAAGACTAGTAAACATAAACTAGTTTCCCGTAAGAGGTACTTCTAGGCTTCTCGATCCCTAGAGAAGACTTTCTCACAATTCTAAACCGAGAGCAAAAGCTCAAAGGTAACTGAAAAGAAAAGCGACAAGCACAATGTATAGTTCGGAAGAAGAGCTTGGTAAAGGGACAAAGATTTTAGGATAGATACCACTCCTATTTATATTTACTAAGGCTTAGCTTTGAAATGAGGCTAACTTAATTTCGAAAATTCATTAAAACACATTTCCATATATGTTCCGAAATACCTCACTTAGACTCATAGTATTTAATGAGATCTAATACTCCAGCATATTACATTAAAGAAAAATATATTTTATAAATAAAAAATATATTTCAATAAATATTTGGGCAAGAGCAATTAAAGAAAATAATACTCATACGGTATATTTGGATATTTCATTTAATTTGTGAAAAGGCGGGGATACCGAGATACACCACCAACTTTTTGTTTTCGTGAACCTTAGTTGATTATGGTTGTTTGAACGATCTCACAAATCAATATTCAAACAACAACCTGAGTATAGTTCAGACAACCGAACCCTAACAAGAACGTAGTTCTCGTAGATCTCAATAGAGACGGATTCACTCAAAGGTTATGAATCAACAAAACTTGCAATTACTTTTATTATATAGATCAGAGACAATATAATGCGGAAGGGAAAAGTAATGCAAGACACCATAATTTTGTTAACGAGGAAACTGCAAACCTAGCAGAAAAACCCAGGGACCTCGTCCAGATGTGAACACCCTTAGTATGAACGGTATACAGACGCTAGCCTTCTCTCAGACTTCGGACTGGACTGTATCGAGACTGAATTTACCCTACAAGCAATTCAGCTACCAATGTGCTCCTACGCCTCTTGGCTACAGCAGAAACCTACGTACTTGATTCCCCTAGCTGACGTCCTTTACAGGCCTAGGAGTTGCTCCACTTCCCTTCGTGAAGACTAGCGCTACCCTGCCTCTGACAGGATACCTAAAAGTATCCAAGTAATTCAACGAGAATACGATTGTGATTTCCTTTAGACTTAAAGTCAAGGTTAATGGAAATCGATATGTTGAATAGGGCTTATTGATCTAGCCTAAACAACTTTACCTCCGAACGCGTGACGAACTTAGTATGAAACCTAGTTCGTGAATTTGCGTTTGGGAGCTTCTTGGGTTTACGATACAAGATCTACCTTACGGAGTTTCTATCAAATCTTGGTCGTGATAAGATTGAAAGAATTCAATCGACCCAAGATATACAGGATGGGATTTTACTTCCGACCTGTGCTTCACGATCCTCAAGTGAAGTCTTTTCAATAATCGTAGTCCTAAAAGGACTTCGAGATGACGACCAACCTTTATGCAAGGATACACAGATGTGTAGAGGATTGAGATTGTATCTTGCAGAAGGTTGTCTATTTATAGTGATCACCAAGGGAGGCTTTGCTTAAAGTTTAAGCAACCTTGAGTAGGGCTCAAGCAAGTTCCGGAACTAGGAAAGTCCATAGCTTGAATACCCATTCTCAATCTTCTAAGAACTTTGGACTAAGCCAAAAGTTAAAGAAGACTCAACCTTGTTCGAAGGTTCGCGACTTCTGGTCCAATGCTTGTTTGGACATCGCTTTGCGACTTCTGGTCCAAATACTTAGTTTGAACATCGCTTGGATTAAGTTGTTGAATTCCATGGGCCAAGACACGACAAGTCCGAGAACTAATTATGTCTAGACCTAAAACTTCAAGATATGGAAGTTGGAAGTTTTCACATGGCTTATGTGAACGCGTACACAGAGCAGTCCTTAGAGTTCAGGAGAATCCAGGAGAATTCTTGAACTTGTATGTACGTGTTCATGAACGCGTTCATACAGACTTAGCTCGTTCTCTGAAATCCCAAAGGTGGCATATGTACATGTACGCGTTCATGAACGCGCTCACCGTTTGGGGTTGTTTTCAAGAGACAACTCAACATACTCTACCTAAACAAATTATCACAAGAGTAACAAATGCAAAGGCGAAAATCCTAGAATACCTTCGGATCATATAAACAACATCATAGACTATTGGTATGATAAAAATGGTAAAAACGATACGGAAAGGGAATACCTTTCAAACCTTCAGCGAGGACGTTATGATTTATCAAGTAGTAAGCTTCGGTCTTCGTCTTCATCAGTCTTCGTCTTGATTACCTAGAACTATCCTATTCCGAGTTATAGAGTAAACTTATCAAGGATTGTGTTTTTGTCTCATAAACTTGACAACTGACTTGAGATAGCAACATCAGTGGGTTCAACCGAGCAATGCTCTAACAATCTCCCCCTTTGTCAATTTTAGTGAAAAAAACCAATCTTACATATGGATTCAAAAAGTAAAATCTTTTAGCCCTAACCATAATGTACTTGATCTTCTTGTAATCTTCAGCTTCTTCAGATAAGAGTGTTCCTACAAGCGAAGATTCAAGGTAGAGATAACAAACTCAAAGTCACCACACATCTTGGTTTCTAGAAGGACATAGTCCGACAAGAGTTTGTTATGCAATTGAGTAGTATGTAAAACTTGGTAAGCATATTGCATCGATGCTACAAGATACTACACAATTTGATATGTTCCCCCCCTTACTCAATACACTAATTTTTGTTATGCTATGACAAGCACATCGATTTTACTCCCCCTATGACAATGCCGTAGACAATTTTCGTAGTAGATAGAAAGATTTTACTCCCCCTTACTACAAGATTTCTCCCCCTTTTTGTCATAAAATAGACAAAGAAAAGAAATATAGGAATCCTCATAAAATCGCAACAATCAATGTAGACAAAGGTAAACATACTTGAAACGAGAGATAAAAAGATGCAATTCTCTCGTAGATTCTACAGCCGCACTCCCCAAAAAGATATTACCATGAAGCACAAGTTCAAAAGAACTCTCCCCCGTTATGTGTCATTCCATAAGGAACAACGCGACTACCTTCCCAAGCAAGGTTTTAGGATAATATCTTGGGTACAATTTTCACAAGTGAAATTGTAGATATGTTTTTCTTTCCTATCCAGTTACGGTCAAATAGGAATTCAAGGTTTAATCTTCCTACTTTCTCAGAGAGTTTCGGTCAACCATCGTCTTTAGAGAAAACATTAGGTTACCCCTTCCTAGTGGTTGTAAGACTAAGAATTAAAGGTACAACATTTAATCCAGCGGAGTTCAACATTGTAGTCTACGAGGTACCTTATTATCAAAAATCGTCTCCTCTTAGCCATAAGAGTCAGAAGCATGGATTTTGATAATCTATCATGAACTGCTTTACCCGAACGGGTAGTATGGCTAAAAAAGCAAGTTCACAGTTTTGCAATACATTCATAAAGATAATCAATTAAGATCAAGTATTACAATCATCAATTAAGATTTTAATTTAATAACCTCGATTAATTGATGAAAAAGAAAACATGGAAGTAGTACAAGCAAATTATGCTTAACTCAAAAGATGACTACTTCTAGCATAGTGATTACCCAAACCCTAAGGAAAAGACGAAAGCTTTTTAATAAGGATATGCTAATCAAAAACTGACCTAGATATTAGAGTCAGTATCTTCTTCAGGAGCTATCGAAATTTCATTATCATCTGTCTTCAGGTTTTCGAAATTCTCTTTTAAGTCATCACCATTAAATGGTGAGATGTAATCAAGCAGATTTTTTACGTCACCCTTCAGATTGGTGAGTTCATTCTTCATAACAGGTATGTCACGTTGCAGTGTTAGAATTTTTTCTGCTATGCTAACAAGCTGAACCTTGATGACTTCAATATCCCGCAAAAGATTGAATGCAATTTCTGCTGAGGTCATTGTGTCTTTATCTTTCTTTTGATTATCAATAACATTGAAGCAAACAATAGTAGGAGAGTATTCTTGAAATTCAAGAGAATCAACTACGTCTTCATTGACAATTCTTTCATTCTTCCTTTTCCCATCACCACCCTTATGAGGGTTTGCTTCATCCATATTTCTCGTGTGACACTACGAGGGAATATGTAAGTGTGTTTGAACGTGAGTTTAAATCTTTTAGGGTGTGATATATTTATAGGGTCTCATTGAGATACAAAAGGAAGTTAATACAGTCTTAAACTGTATAAGGAAGTCGGTTTCCGAAACTAGTTTCAAGTTCGTGAAGGACCGACAAGAGGTGTTCATGAAGACCTTTTGAGAGTCATAAGATATTAAGAGCAAGGCTTTCCTCTTTATTACTTCACAAAATAAGGACTCAAGATGAGCGTGCATGTCCATGATGATAGAATTAGCATTTACCCAAAATATTGTCAATAGACGCATGTTTAATTCCTTGTGTAACCAATGTAAAAATAAGTTTAAATATCAACATCATGACTTGATTTTCATGACTTTTCAGCTTACACTCACAGTTACTCTCATGGATCTTTTTCTCGACTCTTGCCTTAGGAGCCAGAGGCAGGGAGAGACCCTGAAGGTAGCAATTTAAAGTGTTGATATTCACATCGAGTCATTACATTTTGGACTCTAATATGATGTGAAAGCACGTTCAAGATGTGCTATAAGACAATCTCTGATATTGTCATCAATATGTGACTCAGAATAATTTTTGGAGCATGGCTCAACAATTTGTGTCTTATTATTGGTTTTTAAGAAATTTTCTACAAGGTTTATTGCTTTGAATACTAGGATCCCACTTTTATTTATCAAAAGACATAATAGTACAATAGTGAGATAAGAAAAATTTAAACCTTGAGGTGTACTGTCCTCTTATTGTTCATATGAACAATTACATCACTCTTATCAGACAGTACATAGATAAGAGTGGCAACTCATAACACTTTTTAGGTGTTACGGCGAGTGTTCTGCCACTCGCCTTGTGTCATCAATCTTGTCTCTTTTCCTTTTGAGAACTTGTCATAGAAGTTGCTATCATCAAAGTAAGATTCAATAGTTGAGGAGTTACCTGAGAGTTTCTGCTCCTTTTGACATATGTTAATGAGATCTTTCAGCTTTGAAGAACCTTGCTTTCTTTTGTCAAGGATGTCTTGAAATTGAGTAACCATTTTACTCAAAACATCATCTTGCAAAACTTCTATTCCCTTATCTTGATTGTTGACAGAATGTATCTTTCTCTTAGGAACCCAATGTTGTGTTCTTTCAAGAGAGTTGTTGAAACGGTGATATCCAGAACTTTGAGAACGTCGAAAAAATTTCTTAGTCTCAGTATGTTCTTTAACTTGTTCAGAACGTGACCAATGATTGGGTTGATTAGTCCTTTTGATATCACCGATTTCTTTGAGAATTTGATCTATCTTTTGTTCAAGATCAACTATTCCTTTATTCTCAAATTTTCTTGATCGTGTCCGAATAGATTTATTCGTTTTGCAAATTGGACAGATCATAGACGCATCTTTGGTGTTTTTTACGTTGTTGACAAGAGTCTCAACGCTCTTGGCTTTTTGCACAGGAGTAGTTCCAATATTGCCTATGCAGGAATTGTTTGAACCACAAAGGATTTGTGTATTTCATCTTTCAGGAGTGCAATCTCTCCTTTCAATTCCGTTATTTTTTCACATACCATGACTGAGATCGATTCATGTTTTGATTCCTCACAGGGAGTAATTTTTGAACATGAATCAGAGGTTATCATGGATATGTGATTGACAAGTCGATTGACCTTATGCTTTAGACGAGTAATCTCAGAAGTTTGAAAGTTCATGTGATTAATGAGTCCAGAGCTTTCCTTTTCAGCTTCTCTTTCAGCTTCTGAATCAGATTCATCAGAGAGGTTAAAAGGTAAGGCTTGTAGATATGGTTTTAGTGTTTCATCACAAGTGAAGAAGACCCAATATCCATAATTGACTTATCAGTGTTTCTGTCTGGTGTACCGGGACAGGGCATGATTCACGAAAAGGCGTCAAACACAGACAGTTACGTCCTTTCAAAGGTGTTTGCCGGCTCTGATACCAACTGAAAAGGCGGGGATACCGAGATACACCACCAACTTTTTGTTTTCGTGAACCTAGTTGATTATGGTTGTTTGAACGATCTCACAAATCAATATTCAAACAACAACCTAAGTATAGTTCAGAGAACCGAACCCTAACAAGAACGTAGTTCTCGTAGATCTCAATAGAGACGGATTCACTCAAAGGTTATGAATCAACAAAACTTGCAATTACTTCTATTATATAGATCAGGGACAATATAATGCGGAAGGGAAAAGTAATGCAAGACACCAGAATGTTGTTAACGAGGAAACTGCAAACCTAGCAGAAAAACCCCGGGACCTCGTCCAGATGTGAAAACCCTTAGTATGAACGGTATACAGACGCTAGCCTACTCTCAGACTTCGGACTGGACTGTATCGAGACTGAATTCACCCTACAAGCAATTCAGCTACCAATGTGCTCCTACGTCTCTTGTCTCCCGCAGTAGCCTACGTACTTGATTCCCCTAGCTGACGTCCTTTACAGGCCTAGGAGTTGCTCCACTTCCCTTCGTGAAGACTAGCGCTACCCTGCCTCTAACAGGATGCCTAAAAGTATCCAAGTAATTAAACGAGAATACGAATGTGATTTCCTTTAGACTTAAAGTCAAGGTTAATGGAAATCGATATGTTGAATAGGGCTTATTGATCTAGCCTAAACAACTGTACCTCCGAACGCGTGACGAACTTGTTATGAAACCTAGTTCGTGAATTTGCGTTTGGGAACTTCTAGGGTTTACGATACAAGATCTACCTTACGAAGTTTCTATCAAACCTTGGTCGTGATAAGATTGAAAGAATTCAATCGACCTAAGATACAGGATGGAATTTTACTTCCGACCTGTGCTTCACGATCCTCAAGTGAAGTCTTTTCAATAGTCGTAGTCCTAAAAGGACTTCGAGATGACGACCAACCTTTATGCAAGGATACACAAAGGTGTAGAGGATTGAGATTGTATCTTGCAGAAGGTCGTCTATTTATAGTGATCACCAAGGGAGGCTTTGCTTAAAGTTTAAGCAACCTTGAGTAGGGCTCAAGCAAGTTACGGAACTAGGAAAGTCCATAGCTTGAATACCCATTCTCAATCTTCTAAGAACTTTGGACTAAGCCAAAAGTTAAAGAAGACTCAACCTTGTTCGAAGGTTCGTGACTTATTGTCCAATGCTTGTTTGGACATCGCTTTGTGACTTCTGGTCCAAATACTTAGTTTGAACATTGCTTGGATTAAGTTGTTGAATTCCATGGGCCAAGACACGACAAGTCCGAGAACTAATTATATCTAGACCGAAAACTTCAAGATATGGAAGTTGGAAGTTTTCGTGTGTCTTATGTGAACGCGTTCATTAACGCGACACAGAGCAGTCCTTAAAGTTCAGGAGAATTCTTGAACTTGTATGTACGCGTTCATACAGACTTAGCTCGTTCTCTGAAATCCCAAAGGTTGCATATGTACATGTACGCGTTCATGAACGCGTTCACCGTTTGGGGTTGTTTTCAAGAGACAACTCAACATACTCTACCTATACAAATTATCACAAGAGTGACAAATACAAAGGCGAAAATCCTAGAATACCTTTGGATCATATAAACAACATCATAGACTATTGGTATGATAGAAATGGTAAAAACGATACGGAAAGGGAATACCTTTCAAACCTTCAGCGAGGACGTTATGATTTATCAAGTAGTAAGCTCCGGTCTTCGTCTTCATCAGTCTTCGTCTCGATTACCTAGAACTATCCTAGTCCGAGTTGTAGAGTAAACTTATAAAGGATTGTGTTTTTGTCTCATAAACTTGACAACTGACTTGAGATAGCAACATCAGTGGGTTCCACCGAGCAATGCTCTAACAATTTGAAATATGGTGCTTACCAAATATGCTCCCTGGGAAAGAACTCAATTCGGAAACGTTTCCTTTTGTTTCGAAAATCTCCTTAAGGTATTATTACTTCCAAATGTCGTCATCAGCTTTGATAATGTCGATATCACTTCCTAGGCTTCGCTGGACGGGCCAGAACGATCCTAGGTGGAAGTGGGATCTGGTCCAACGTGGCTCAACGTTGTGTGTTAAACTTAAGTGGACACATAGGTTCAATGGACATTCCGAATCAGCAAAAAGATATACCAATAAAGTATAGTGCATGATTCATCGAGTAATACCAAAATGTTGAATCTCATGAATTCTCGATTCCAATATAGATGTTCACGTTAAAGATATCCAAGAATTCAAATCAAAACATAAAATGATAAATCAAATGAATATTTGATCGAGTTGTATATCCATACGAAAATCTAATCACGTACAGTATTGATCAGAAATCATGTGTCTACTAACTAGAGGGACGAACCATATTTCTGATTATGACTCAAACCTACTTAGTTGTACATTGAAGATGAACAAATTCAAACTTCAAACTGAGAAATCAAACTCATTAATTCGTTGAAGCACAAATCGAAATGATAGAGTTTGAACTTCGAAAATACGTATTTTGAGATAACCATTTTTAGGTTTCGAAATCTACATACTGTTTGGCAGAAACCAAATTAAGGTTTCGTATCTTAAAGTTCATATATGACCAGAACCGAATTAAGGTTCCCAAATCAAGTTTCCACATATTAGTATCGCCGCACATGTTTGGTGTCGAACTTGAGTGTCCATGTGGTTAAGAGACGTTTCAGCATCACACCTTTTGTCCTTGACGTACAGGTTATATTTCCCGGTTCACATAAACCTTTAACAAACCCCAGGGTCTTTTCGACCTTTTAGAACTCACATGGTAAAGACACATTGGTGTCGATTCTCAAGTCACTGTTAGCCAGCAAATATATTTTTGAACTCATGTTCTCTCATTGGTCACATTATTTAGACCGAATAGCTCATGGATGCGAAAACCAGATTATGGTTTCGAAATCAAAGTGTAGTTTTACCAAAATCTACATTGAGGTTTCGAACTCTGAAAATCCGTAAGATGAGATAATCAAGAATATGGTTTCGAAATCTAGAAGTATGATATGGCGTACAAGATGTTCATATATCAAGAATCAAATAAATGATTCAGAACTTCAGTAATCAGAGCCAAACCATGACGTAATCGAACTCAGAACAATAGTATATTGAGTCTACACAACATAAGTGTGAGTCACGATCTCTCTTACATTTAGCTCATACAAGTACTTTCTAATCAATCTGACAGAGTCAGGCTAGGTAAGTAGAGACACAATACTGTGATGGATTAAATCTCGTAATACTACCGAGACAACATCACAACTGATATATCCAACTCGAAGGTTTTAGGAAAAACCTTATATTACTTAGAGACGGAGAAGAAAAAAAAGCTCTAAGCAATATGGAACATCATAACTTCAACAACAATACCGCAAGCGCGGATTTATATCTTAAGACACACTGATCACAAGTGATCAAGTCATAACGTAAAGCTTTCAGCAATGAGTTATGTTTTTTTCTTTTGTAGCACAAGTGTAAAAGATAATGGAATCGCGTTATTTAGATTCACTAACCTCTTTGAATGATGAATCTGGATGTCTTAGTTTGATCTTCAGTCTTCTTCAACTCTTCAAACAGTGATTCTAAATCCTACCAAAATCTTTCACAACCTAAGGCTAACTCAATGATGACTTTACCTAATGTGTGTTGTTTAGCGGTCGAGTTTTGATCACTAAAGTTGACAACTAAGCTTGACATACCAACACTTAGTGAGGTTGACCGACCCATGCTCTAACACATTCATATAGCGAAAATGGGCTCCTTGGTGGATTGATTTCTTCCGAAAAGTCCAACACATTATTTATGGCAAGAGATTTAGCCCAGTGCAAAGTCAGCTTTCAAAAAGCAATGGCTTGGAGTAAGCTCATATTTCCCCTTCCCTTTCCCCTTCTAAAGTTTTCTTATTTCATATTTGGGTTTTAATTTACAATAAAACCGGTCATGTTCAATGCTGCTTGAATTAGATGTTTCATTAATGCACAGATCCATACATTGTGCAAGTATTTGATCCAGTGTTAAAGGTTGTATCATCCATATAGTGAAAATGAGGTTTTCCGTTAATTGGTTTGTCAGAGGGATCCAACACAATATCTATGGCAAGTGATCCGGCACAATGCGAAGTCAGTTTCGAATGGTTGTAGGTTAGACTTAGTACGTAGTGGTTATAAATAGACTTAGTAAGTAGTGGTTAAAAATATTAGTTTGCTTCGTGTGTAGATGTGAGAGGTCAAATTTCATCTCAGGTGCCAGGCTATGTCATACTCACATGATTGCAAATTTCAATTTCTTAAAATTAGGTTTGGGTCTGTTCAGTACCTTGCATTTTGTAGTCGTTAAAATTGGTATTTTTTCCAATACAAGAAGACGATTGTTTTTAATAAGCACCTTGCTATTTCATTTTTCATAACTTCTGTTTTTGTCCTTTTACAAGTTCAAATACGATCATCTCACAAACCTGTAATTGCAACGATAAACCTTACTGCCCTCTATAGCTACTCTGTATAAGTGCACCTCTAATTTCACTGTCTGGATTTAAAAGGATAACTGTATATATATTTATACCTCAATACCATTGCATATGACTGATGATTCAACAATGGATGTTGACAATGCCGTTTTTGCTAAACAGGACGGAAGGTACTCAGTTTGCATCATCTTCTCTATGTCAGAAACATAAAACTGATTGTTAGAGCATTGCTCGGTTGAACCCACTGATATTGCTATCTCAAGTCATTTGTCAAGTTTAGATGAAAAAAACACAATCCTTGATAAGTTTACTCTACAACTCGGACTAGGATAGTTTTAGGTAATTGAGACGAAGACCATTGAAGACGAAGACCGGAGCTTACTACTTGATAAATCATAACGTCCTCGCTAAAGGTTAGAAAATCGTACTTACCATTCTATCATATCAATAGTCTATGATGTTGTTTATAAGATCCGAAGGTATTCTAGGATTCTTTACCTTTGCATTTGTCACAACTGATAATATTTATAGGTAGAGTAAGTTGAATTGTCTCATGAAATGACCTCAATGGTGAACGCGTACATATGTTGCAGAAGGCATTCTTGAGAACGAGCGAGTCTGTATGAACGCGTTCATGAACGCGTACATACGAGTTCAAAGTTTCTCCTGAACCCCAATTGAAAGCTATGTGAACGCGTTCATGAACGCGTACACATAAGCCATGGAAAACCTCCAACTTTCATTATATGAAGTTTTCGGTTTTGGAATGGTTAGTTTCGGACTTGTCATTACTTAGCCCATGGAATTCAACTACTTAATCCACGCAACGTTCAACATGTTTAGGACCAGAAGTTGCAAACCTTCAATCAGGTTGAGTCTTCTTTAACCATTGGCCTTGTCCAAAGTTAAAAGAAGATTGAGAATGGGTATTCAAGCTATGGACTTTTTAGATCCGGAACTTGCTTGAGCCCTACTCAAGGTTGCTTAACTTTTAAGCAAAGCCTCCCTTGGTGATCACTATAAATAGATGACCTTTTGCAAGATACAATTCCAATCCTATACACATCTGTGTATCCTTGCATAAAGGTTGGTCGTAATCTCGAAGTCCTTTTGGACTACGACTATTGAAAGACTTCACTTGAGGATCGTGAAGCACAGGTCGGAAGTTAAATTCATGATCCAGTATCTTGGGTCGATTGAATTTTTTCAATCTTATCACGACCAAGATTTGATAGAAACTTCGTAAGGTAGATCTTGAATCGAAAACACTAGAAGTTTTGTAATGCAAATTCACGAACTAGGTTTCATACTAAATTCGTCAAGCGTTAGAAGGTAAAACTGTTTAGGCTAGATCAATAAGCCCTATTCAGTAAAACAGATTTCCATTAACCTTGACTTTAACTCTAAAGAAAATCACAATCATATTCTTGTTTAGGCGTCCTGTTAGAGGCAGGGTAGCGCTAGTCTTCACGAAGGGAAGTGGAGCAAATCCTAGGCCTGTAAAGGACGTCAACTAGGGGAATCAAGTACGTAGGTTTCTGCGGGAGCCATGAGACGTAGGAGCACATTGGTAGTTGAATTGCTTGTATGGTTAATTTAGTCTCGATATATTCCAGTCCGAAGTCTGGGAGTAGGCTAGGTTCTGTATTCCGTTAATACTGAGGGTGTTCACATCTGGACGAGGTCCCGGGGTTTTTCTGCTGGTTTGCAGTTTCCTCGTTAACAAAATTCTGGTGTCTTGCATTACTTTTCCTTTCCGCATTATATTTTCTCTGATCTATATAATTGAAGTAATTGCAAGTTTGTTGATTCATAACCTTTGAGTGAATCCATCTATCTTGAGATCTACGATAACTACGTTCTTGTTAGGGTTCGGTTCTCAGAACTATACTCAGGTTGTTGTTTGAATATTGATTTGTGAGATCGTTCAAACAACCATAATCAACTTGTTTCACGAATTCAAAAGTTGGTGGTGTATCTCGGTATCCCTTCCTTTTCAGTTGGTATCAGAGCAGGCAAACACCTTGTAAGACGTAACTGTCTGTGTTTGACGCTTTCGTGAACTATGAACACACATTCTGCGAATGTTCATGTTCCACCAGTCTTTGATGGCACAAACTATATGTGGAAATATGTTATGCGATCGTTTCTACAATCTTGAGACTTTGACAGTTGGGTCTACGTGATTGATGGATACACGCCACCCACTCTTGTTGAAGGAGAAGGTGATGATGCTGTCACTCGCAATAAGAAACCTAACGAGTATGATGAAAACGACAGGGCAAAAGCAAAAGTAGAAGCAGATGCGCTTAATGCCATTATTCACGCCATAACTCCCGATCTGCATCATCATGTGGAAACATGTGAATATGCTAAAGATGCTTGGGATGTTTTTTATAACAGTATACGAAGGAAATAGTGCGGAGAAAGAAACCAGACTTCGAAATCTTATGACTGAGTGGGAAAATCTTCGAATGTCTGATGAAGACACCTTTACAGAATTCGAACACAAACTCTCTGAAATCGTGAACGCCTCTCTATCATTAGGGAAACCATCGAAGAAAGAGATATTGTGCGAAAAATTCTAAGGTCACTTCCTCCCAGATATGATTCAAAAAAAAACATGCCATCCAAGAAAAGCACGGATATGACATATCAAAAGGTGATTTGGTTTCTAAATTGAAAATCTTTGATTATGAGCATCAAAGTAAGGTAATATCCTTAAAGGCTCAAACTCCTGAGACACCTCTTGATAAAAATTCTAATTTTGATTGAGATGATGATGATGAACTTAAGTCTATACTTTCACTCCTCTCTCAAAGAATAATGTTGAGAAAGAAAAGGAACTCACGTACCCTCTCTTCTCCCAACAATAAACATAATTGGGAAAATACAGAAGATTTACCACAATGCTTCAAATGTCTAGGTTATGGTCATATCTCATTCTGAAAAGGAATAATGTTGAGAAAGAAAAGGAACTCACGTACCCTCTTTTGACAGAAAAACTCATTCTGCTTCAAAAAGATCTTGAAAAAGAACGACTTGAACATAAAACAGATAAGGAACATTTCATGCTTGAATTGTTAAACCTTGAGTCTAAAATTCAGAACTTTGAAAGACACTCTCTTTCTAGTATAATGTATATTCATAACATCGAAACTCAACAGTTGAGAGAAGATACCTTAATACTCATGAACACATTAGACAGTTTGTCTACTTCGAAAGAAGCTTTCATTGAGAGTGAAAAAGTGAATATTTATAGAACTTCATTAAAGAAGTTGTCTCACATGAGACCTCCTCATGATCTTGTATCTCGACCTACAATTATTGCTTCTGTTAAAAACCCAGCCTCACCTAAGACTGTAAAGAAATGGGTTGAGAAAAGACATGTCAAACAGATCATTGAAGATAATAAGCCTATCAATTCTGGTTTTCAGAAAAATATTAACAAGTCTCTTTCAAATTGCAGTAAAATTATTCATTCAATGGAGACGAATCTATCAGACATGATTCTAAAGACTGATCATCCAGGTATGTCATCTACTAGCAGTTCGTGGACCTCATCTAAAAAAAAGAAGAGAAATTCACGAGGTCTTATAGATCAGACCATGTTGTCCACTTCTCGATAAGAGACATGACTCTCGCTATTGGTAATCCTTGTAGCGAGAAAAGTAGGATTATGTACAAAAGTTTCTTTTAAGATCGTGCATAAACAAATATTTACCTATTATTTAATAAGACAATAATCTATCATCTCTTATAATTGTTGAGCAATGATCTCCAAAAGAGATGTGTCCACGCTCAAAGGATTATGTGATCCTTTGTCCTAATGGTTTATGATCACCAATGTTGTCATCATAATTGTCTTACAGCACCTATCTTACGCCTCCTGAATTGCAGTGAGCCAAAACAAAAAATTTGTAATCAAATGGTGCTATCACATCACAATTAAGAGTCCAAAATGTAATGACTCGATGTGGATGTCAACATTTTTTTTGCTACTTCTAGAATTCTCCCTGCCTCTGGCTCCTAAGGCAAGAGTCAAGAACAAGATCCATGGGAATTACTATGAGCAAGCCAAAAAAGAATACATGCTCTTAAAATCATATTGTTGACATTTTTAAACTTATTACTTCAGGTAAAAAATTGTTTTATGAGATGTACCCTTGTGGCACACTGAGCTTAATTGCCTTTTTACCTCAACAAAAAACTGTTGTTTAAAGAACGTTCACGACTTGTCATGAACGAAATCCTGTCCCTTTAAAATCCTAAACTCTGTGTCTGAACCTTATAAAGGGAAGAGTAGGAAGGGTTATTAAATCAGTCTAAAAGAAGGAGTTCTTCTCTCTATAGAACTGAAATTGCAAGATGAATGACAATACATGGACTATTGTTCTACCTTCCTGTAAAAAGATTCGAATTGAATCTTCAGACAGTGAATCTAGCTTGACACAAGAAAACAAAGCATTGTCTGCTCAATGCTCAATTCCATGTATTTCTGAAGAACAGAGAAAGGTATCTGATATGAAACTTGACGTTGTTCTTGAACACGTTCAAAGTTTTAGCAAGGAGCTTAACAAACTCACCAAACTCATCACTGACCTCACCTCAAGAGTAGCTGCTATTGAACAAGATTGGACTACCTATGAAGAACCAGAGAAGGAGGTAACTGAAGAATAATTTCCTTTCTTCTTTACATTATCTAGATGAGAAAAATCGTTGTTCATAATAAGAGGCATTCTTGCCTAAGCCATCTTGGCTTTAAATTTTATAAGTTGTTAGCTTGAATGCAATACCTAGAATTCATCAATTAATAAAGGTTATTAAATTAAAATCTTAATTGATGATTGCAATGCTTGATATTAATTGATTATCCTTATGAATGGATTGCATAAATCGTAAATTTGTTTTTTTAGCCATACCACCCTTTTAAGGGCAAAGAAATTTGCGAAGAACTATCAAAATCCATGCTTCTGACTCTTATGGCTAAGGGGAGAGATTTTGATAAGGAGGAACCTCGTAGGATACAATATTGAACTCCGCTGGATTAAATGTTGTACCTTTAATTCTTAGTCTTACAACCACTAGGAAGGGGTAACCTTATGTATTCTCTAAAGGCGATGGTTGACCAAAACTCTCTGAGAATTTGGAAGATTAAACCTTCCCAACCACTTGTAAAATTGTGCTTCGCCCAAGAATTTATTCCATATCCTTGCTTGGGAAGGTCGTCGCGTTGTTCCTTATGGAATGACACATTATGGGGGAAAGTTCTTTTGAACTTGTGCTTTATGGTAATATCTTTTTGGGGTGTGCAGCTGTGGAAATTGCGAGAGAATTGCATCTTTTTATTGTTATTGTTATTTTATGAGGATTCCTATTTTCTTTTTCTTTTGTCTATTTTTGTGACAAAAAGGGGGAGAAATCTTGTAGTAAGGGGGAGTAAAATCTTTCTATCTACTACGACAATTGTCTACGACATTGTCACAGGGGGAGTAAAATCGATGTGCTTGTCATGTCAAAGCAAAAGTTAGTGTATTAATTGAGTAAGGGGGAAAACATATCACATTGTGTAGTATCTTGAAGCATCGATGCAATATGCTTACAAGTTTTATATACTACTCAATTGCATAACAAACTCTAGTTGGACTACGTCCTTCTAGAAACCAAGATGTGTGGTGACTTTGAAGTTTGTTATCTCTACCTTGAATCTTCACTTGTAGGAACACTCTTATCTGAAGAGGCTGAAGATTACAAGAAGATCAAGTACATTATGGTTAGGCTAAAAGATTTTACTTTTTGAATCCATATGTACGATTGGTTTTTATCGCAAAAATTGACAAAGGGGGAGTTTGTTAGAGCATTGCTCGGTTGAACCCACTGATATTGCTATCTCAAGTCAGTTGTCAAGTTTAGGTGACAAAAACACAATCCTTGATAAGTTTACTCTACAACCTCGGACTAGGATAGTTTTAGGTAATCGAGACGAAGACCGCTGAAGACGAAGACCGAAGCTTACTACTTGATAAATCATAACGTCCTCGATAAAAGGTTAGAAAGGTTTTTCCTTTCCATATTTCGTACTTACCATTCTATCATATCAATAGTCTATGATGTTGTTTATAACATCCGAAGGTATTCTAGGATTCTTCGCCTTTGCATTTGTCACAACCGTTATAATATTTATAGGTAGAGTAAGTTGAATTGTCTCATGAAATGACCTCAACGGTGAACGCATTCATGAACGCGTAAAATGGTTGCACAAGGCATTCCTGAGAACGAGCGAGTCTGTATGAACGCGTACATACTAGTTCACGGTTTCTCCTGAACTCCAATTGACAGCTATGTGAACACGTTCATGAACGCGTACACATAAGCCATGGAAAACATTCTGTTAGGGCATTGTCCGGTCAAACCCACTAGCGTTGGTATGTCAAGCTAGTTGTCAGTTTTAGGTGTCAAAA
>JAJJMA010201950.1:0-11151 GCA_023529015.1 Papaver nudicaule | reverse complement strand
TATTAGTGTAGTCACTACTTATACCTGGGTTTTATCAGTGTTTAATTCCTGCAATTGTTTAATTCCTGCAATTGTGTGGCATGAATTTAATTCCTGCAATTATCGACACTTATATCTGGGTATAAGCAGGTATTATTAGTGTAGTCACTACTTATACCTGGGTTTTATCAGTGTTTAATTTCTTGTATATACTTCTATGCTTTTGCTAGTTTTACCTTTATTAACCAAGTATGTCTACTTTCATATCTTGTAGATGGCTCGTTCAAAGAAGGCTTGCATTGTGTTTTTCGATGAAGTAGATGCCATTGGTTCTATAAAGGGAAACATAAACTAACTACACACCAGAGCAATTGAGCATGTATAATTTGGCAGGTAATCGCTTGAGGTCTTTACGTGAGACTTTGCCGTTGTACAAGGCAACGGTGAATGGGGACTGGAATAGGGCTAAGGGTATAATCAAGGATGATTTAGCCTTAATGACTGCCGGAATCACAATATTCTCAGAGACGGCACTGCATGTAGCAGCAGCTGCAGGGCATTCGAAGTTTGTCGAAGAGCTTGTGGAACTCATGGAACCAGATGCTCTTGAATTACGAGAAACCAACAATGGTGAGACTGCACTCCACCTTGCTGCCATTGCTGGGCACACAAAAGTTGCGATGTTGCGGAAAATCCCAATTTAATACAGCTACGTAATATGAATGGATGGAATCCACTATTGAGTGCTATCTACTCTTCGTCCAATCAACCAAAGGAGATGATTGAATATCTTTGCAGTGTCACCATCGATGGAGATAGTGTCAACAATTCATTGGTTGGCGGTGAGCTAATCTGTACCATCGCCAGAGCTGGTTTATATGGTAAGTAATCAGCACATAATTATCTTGTAAACCCCACTCATTTTTCATATATGTATGTCCTGCAATACAGCATAGTTTCTCAGTAATATAATAATGCTGACAGTAAGAATCAGAGAGGGATGAAAGGTATAATACGTCGTCCATCAAATGGCAGAAGGCTGTGGCTGTCCTTTAGGTTGTGGATAGTTTGTTCTATTAGACATGCTATAAATTCTTCAGTTATTATCTAATTTTCTAGATCATATATATCTCTTGTATGTAGATATTGCTATGAATTTAATTCAGCAAACCCCGGATTTGGCTATCCTAAAGGATGAAAGTGGTACCTGTGCGTTGGAAGTGATGGCTGAGAGGCCGTATGCGTTCCCAAGTTCAAGTCAGCTAAGACCTTGGCAACGGTTCATCTACACATGTTGGTCACTGCTTAACCAATCTTTTGTTTTACATAAGTTGAGTTTAATTTCCTAGGTAAAGATAAAAAGATATGATGCCATTCAACTGAAATGATTAAATCTGAAATCACTCACATGATTTTGGTGCTTCAGTTATTACAGTGGAGTCATCTCCTGTACTTGCCAACCAGGTCAGAGCAGATCTGGAAAATCCTCTACTGATTTCAGGGGAACTATCAACCAATATCACTACTCAAAGCACAACTAAAGTCATCCCAGTCGCCTCCTCATTTCAAGGTTTGTATGAGTTTTACTAGCTAGCTTTTACCTAGGCAGTCCTCTTGCGTATATGTTGGTTCCATCTTACTCAGGGATGTTGGGATTTTCTAGGATTTGATGTGTTGCTGGTGGTCTACAAGGGGTTGTGCTGAGGCTTGTGTGGGTTTGATGGTCGTGGTTGCAGTGAACTGGTGGTTTGTAGGTGATGCAGATGGGTTCTACAAGGGTTTCCTAGTGATTTTTTTGGTTTTGTAGTTTATAAATGTCTAAATACAAGGGAAGGGGGTATTTTAGGTAACTGTTTTTATGTAATGTCTTTTTAAAAAGTATTTTTTTGGTATCTTATAGATGCCGTCTCTTTCAATAGTATCTTTTTTTTGCTTGTCTTTTAAATAAAGTTCAGCTTTTGGCTGTCTTTTAAATAAAGAAACAGACAAAATTGGTCCTTCGGACCAATTTTGTGATAATTTTATAGGTTAAAACTCGGGGTTTACATGAGATTGTTCCACCAACAATTGCCTCTGAATACAATGAGGGGGATCATCAGCCCAGATTTTATAGCTACCTTAGAGAGTATATCTGCTACCCTATTTTGCTCTTTTGGCACATACGAGCATTGCCATAAAGGAAATTGCTGAAATATAAATTTAATGTCTTGTACTAGATTAAATAAACACCATGAAATGCGGAATTGCTCTTTATTAACAGCTTCCACCACCAGTTTCGCGTCAAGTTCAACGTGCGTTGCTTCTATCCCTTGCTGCTTAGTCCAAACCGCTGCTTCCCATAATCCCCTACACTCTTAACTAATCACTATGTTTTTTTTCCCTTTAATTGGCAAATAATTTGGTGTCTAGTTTCAAACTCAGGCCGTTGGTATCATCAGACATTGCCCCTGTTTCACTATATGTTCTCTTGTATTTACTCTAGGTGTTCTGTTTAGACTTGTTGCCTTTACACTTTCCCCTGGGCCTTTAGTTACCAATGTGGATAAATCCATACAAATTACTTTACTGGTTTGCTGGAAGCAAACTTCAAGTTTACAACTTGCATTCTCATTGATGGTTGAATGGAGGCTTTGTTGCACATGAATGTATCTATCTTGAGATATGCCTGCAGAAGTTTGACTAATGAATTCTATTTTGGTAATTGAAAGCTTAATGCATGTGGTACAGCGCATGTACACACTAATAGCAAGAGTTGATTCTCCCTGTTAACTTCATGTTCCAAGACATTAATGCAGTGCTCAAATGGCTAATTAACTAGTGGTGTTGCATCACCCACGAACCCACACACGTTAATTATCACTTCCAGGGTATTTGTGACTCGGCGTTCGAATCTGATTCGACTACTGATTCAGCTTGAATCAGAAGTCAGATTATTTGTTTTTTTATTTTAAATCAGGATCTGACTCGACCACCGGTTCAGATCTAACTTTTGACTGAGACTTATTTAAGTCAGTTATTAAAACATCACTGACTCGAAAATTCACCAAAATTTCCGAGTAAATTAAGTCATTTGAATCAGATCTAACGAAAAAACAAACATATTTCTTCATCTAAACCTGACGGTATAGTCTTCAAGCTTGAAAGAGATGCATCAACTCTCCAGTACACACTTAAATTCAAGCAAGGAACTCCTAAAGCCGATGTGAAACTAGTCCTCGATCTCGGCGGAAAATCACCCTGGCTTCTCTGTCACAGTGGCCGCAACTCGTCATCAGCTCGACGAGTCAAATGCACATCACCCCTATGCTCTCTGGCGAGCAAACAAAATACTACTACATGTAGCCATGATCGGTGCAGCATTTACACACGTAACCCAGTAACTCAGTCAATCGGCAAAGGTGAGCTCATTACAGATCTTGTGACTACTATATCCAACCCTGATGGTTTAGTGAAAAACAAGAAGAAGCCTAACGACCCTGATAGTTATGTGACACCCGTTGTTTCGCGTCGTCGGCTTACATTCGGTTGTGCAACTGCAAGTTATTTGTTAGCTGGACTTGCTAAAGGTGCCAAAGGTGTGGCTGGTCTTGGGCGTTCATCTGCGCTATCTCTAGTTTTCCGATTCGCAGTCGAATTTCGATTCCCTCGCATTTTTGCTGTAGACTTGTTAGGAGAAAATTTATACTTTGGAGGTCCACCTTACGTTCATCACAATTTTTACTGGGATCATGATACAGGTAGAGTTTTAGAGTACACGCCGTTCTTGGTGAACCCAAAACGTAACGAAGAATATTTCATTGGTCTACAATCGATCAAGGTGTACGGCAAAACCGTACCGATAGACAAAAAGTTGCTGTCCATCAACAAGGAAACTGGAACTGGAGGAACAAAAATCGACATTCAGACTCCTTACACTACCCTGGAGACATCAATCTACAAGGCGTTTATCAAGGTGCATACCGAATGGGCCAAAGGCATGAATATTTCCATGGTTACTCCGGTTTCGCCTTTTACTGCCTGTTATAACTCATCTACATTGCCTCCTTTTAACGGATACCGTCAGACGCCGGGTGTTGCTTTCGTCTTTCCGAAGAATGAATGGGGAGTGGCTTGGTGGGATCTAGTAGAAGTAAATGACGATGTCAAGTGTGCTGCATTCGTTGATGGAGGCTTAAAGCCTATGTCTTCGGTTGTTATCGGTGCTCGTCAGATAGGTTTTGCAGAGTTCGATGTTTCAAGATCAAGATTAGGATTCATGCAACCAAATTTTATGACTTAATTTGTAATATTGTGTGCACAGAGTTAGTGATATTACTGTTATCAATGAGGATATGATACTCCCTTGAAGTATATGCCATGGTTTTCTGTTTTTCTTGCAATAAAATATGATCTTCTTCCTTGAAGTTTCTGCAAGATAAATATAATCGAATTGCAGATATCCCACGATTTGCATCTCAAATTATGCCTCACGCCATTGACTTTTAAGTTGCATGCCTTCATTTACGGTGTCCCGCAAAATATTGCATATGAACATGAAAATTTTATTCGGCCATAGACTTCAGAACATGCACATAGGCCACTACTTGCCCCCAATTTACGGTGGCAAATAGTTAAAAGAACAAGCCTTGAATGCTCGCAGGATTTCCTCAACCATGCATGCACATGTAAGAACAATCAATCTGAAATACCTGGCACTCTGGCACTGTGTTTAATTTACTGTCGCCAGTGAATAACCTACCGGAAAACAAACCACTGATGAGTTTCTAAGTTGCAACCATGAGATCAGATTACCCTTCATAGACACTAAGGTCAGGTTTTCGTAAGAACGGTGCACCATCTATCCGTGGATATTTTTACATACATAATCTGGCTAGTATCAGAGTCATTGCGTTTTTTACTTTAACGTTAGTATTAATGCTGCTCTTTTTTCTGTGTCGCATTCCTCTTACAATGTTATAGCCCCCGGATAATTTCCATGTAAATATTTGAAGAACATTCATAGACGGGAAATATTTTCCAAAATAATAAGACATTAAGACTGGTTGAATGATTGTCCCACATTGGTCGAGGGGTTTTCATGATTTTCCATATATCAGATTAGGATTGTGTACTAATTGCCAATCAGTGATGGTTTGGAAGCCCACCTAATAGTCCTATATGGGCTATCAGCCATCCAAACCAAATTTCAGCTATTATTTGGAATTGATATCCGGGCCTCTCCATCCATTGCTGATCTGGTTTTTGAAGGCGGTCAACAAGTTCGAAGTCAAGTGAATCAGCTTTCTTTTTTTTTTTTTTTCTGTTTTTGATGTTCACAGCCGAGCCACTGTGGGATACAAAACATAGTGATGTTAACAAGGAGGCAAATATTAATAAGCGGTATAATGATAAAGTCGTTGGGTAGTAACACCAATGGTCTGAGTTCAAAATTCGTCAATACTGGAACATATAGTTTTCTTTATTTTCCTAGCTACGTGGGTTTATAGGTAGTAGACATATTCAGTTTAAAGTATGGGTACCATCCTAATTGATCTTGACAGTCGAATCATTCAAAAAGTACGTACACCCTACTAATCTTGAGATCAGCCTTTATCAATCATGTTATTAATAAACGAAACAAAATGATGCATGATTACAAGCAAGAAACCATGTGGGGGGGAAGACTTATGGACATGGAGACAACATTCCAGACCATCGGCTCATAATTAAAACCCTCGTGACAAAAATTGAAAACCTATCAAGTTTCTAATACCAAAAAACATCACACATGGGCAGTAGGGCACAACAAAACACAAAATACCACCATCCACAAACAAAAATCCTACCCCATCCATACCTACGTCCATAAGTTTCAATTATCATTCCAGACCATGCACCTCCCATGAGTTTACCCTTGACCGGCCAGGTTTCAATCAGTCTACATCTTTTTCTGTTGAAACATCAGAAGAGTTTTTATGAGACCTCCAAATTTTAGATGGACGGCTCGATACTTTAAATATGAAAACGAAGCTGCTGGATGCTTGACAAAAGGTGATTGTCCAAAATTAAAACACTATCTGACCCTCCTCACCACCGTAAGATTGACATTTGTCAGTTTTTCTGAAACATTTCAGATGAATGTGGGCCCACAGATCATTTTATGTGTATGTAAAAGTTTATCCAGATTTTGGACCGTCATTTCTGTCCCGCCAACTGGGCCAACCCTGGTTGACTAGTCTACATCTTATCACCCCTACTCAGTCATGTGCCAATTTTACTAACGCTCATTTTCCTCTTCGTTTCCACACAAAAAAAAAAAATCATACAAGGAAACATCTTGCTGCTGTTTACTAACTAATTAAGCTAAAAGAGGAAGTACAGTAGTATAACATCTCACTGACTTTGGAATTGGCTCAAAATTAACAAAAAAAAGTTTATACTATCTTCAGAGGATTAACCTTTTAGCAGTGTTTTCTTTTCTATACAAAAAAAACAACCGATTCTACACGTATAATCATCAAAACATGCCGGTAACACGGGGTCGAATACGGTTTAGTAATAATCCATTGGTGTACCAGAGCAGCTATCATCATCATCAGAGTCTTCAGTTTCTCGAATAACAAATGGTGGAGGAACATGAGGAGGTTTAGCACATCTCAACAGTGCCCAATTCACACCTTGGAAAAACGGGTGGTGTTTTATTGCAGATGCACCCATGGTAGAACCTAGTCTTCTAGTCGGATCCTTAACCAACAGCTGAGTTATCAAATCCTTAACCGGAGCCGAAACCGAAGGCTCTTTAGGGAACTCGAGTGCTCGAGCAACAATATTTGCCATCGTGTACTCGTTATCACTCCCTTTGAAAGGTGTGTAACCGTACAAAAGTTCATACATGAATATCCCTAGTGTCCACCAGTCCACTGCACTTCCATGGCCTTCGCCCGACACAATCTCGGGTGCTAGGTACTCATGAGTGCCCACGAACGACATCGACCGAACATCAACTGGTTCCGAAACGACGAACTCAGGTCCACCTCTTCGACTTGTTTGTTTCTTCTTTCGTCTAAGTTTCGGTCGGAAACACGAAACTGCTGGACCAATGCAGTGGGGGAGAATGCAGGATGAAGATGTGAATTTGTTGGCAGGTGGGTCATGATGAGGGAGATTTGCTGCAGCTGAGGATGGGGTTTGGTTTGCAGTGACACTGACAATCTGAGCGGGTGTTGATGTTGAGTTATCGCATTTTAGCGAGAGATCGAAATCCGTCAGCATTATGTGACCGTCTGCTCTTACTAATACGTTTTCTGGTTTGAGGTCTCTGTATACTATTCCCATCATGTGCACGTATTCCATTGCCACTGTTATCTCTGATGCGTAAAACCTGTAACAACAACAAATGCACGTTGAATAAAGTATAATTTCGTCAAATTAATACTCGTTAAATTAATAACCTCGCTAAAATAATAAAGTTCCCTGATCCGATTAATCATGGAAAAAGAAAAATATGCACATCAAGTAACGATTAATGAAAATTTAATTAGTGATAAACTCATTAGTGTGTGACATTATTATTGTAACTAAGTCCAAGAAAATAGAACGTGGGTCGGGCAACTCAACGGGTCAATGGAGAGCCGGACTGCGACAGCTGGCGACATTATAATGAGTATGATGTACTGTTTATACATACGTTGAGCAGCATATGATCACAAACACTTAAGACAAAATATTTATATGGAATCCCGAAATATCCGGATAGGTAGAGAGATATATGGAGTAAGAATTAGAAATTTCTAAAGATAAAATGGAATGCTAATCACCAACCGGGCAAAGAAAATACAAGTAGGTACACTCTAAGCAACTGTCTAATCTATTTTTATCACCAAAGGAATAGGGTGTCGAATGTCGACGAATTATCCAATAATAAGAGGATCTGTAGGTCATGTCATTAGTATCATCAGCCAATAACAACTTAAACAACTTAAACAGGGTGTCGAATGTGGACGAGTTATCCAATAAGAGGACATGTAAGTTATGTCATTAGTATTATCGGCCAATAACAACTATAGCAGTTGACACAGAACTAGAGTTTAGATGTTCTAAAAATGAAGGTTAGATCGGGTCCTCACCATATTTATGGGGCTTTGAAAAAATCACAGTCGACATGCGCTTAACCCATGCCGATTGTTGAGTAACCCATGCCGACTGTGATTTTTTTCAAGGCCCCCACAAATGTAGTTAGGACCCAATCAAATCTTCCTAAAAGTGTAGGCACCTTTTTTAACTGAAAAAAAAAATGTCTATAGTAGCTTAACCCACGGTAAACACGGTTAAACTTCTAATTTTTTTACCACAATATTACAGTGACATCGACAAGCATCTATCAAACTTACCAACACCTTGCTCCATTGATTTCTCACCGTTTGCTTAGCAAGGTCGGTGTTAAATCACTGGATATGTCAAATGTCAATCAAGTTTGACACTGATTGTAAGCACACAAACATCCACACAAAATCAGACAAAAAAAGCAACAAAATCTTTCCTAAAATCCTATAAAATTGAAAACGAATCTAGCCCTTAACGTACTAATCATGCCAGACTGTCAAACATATATCGTACGTCTAAAAATGGTACCTAAGATCTCTCACGAAAATCAAAAAAATTTAAATAATAAGTAACCGGCAAAAACATTAACTGCACAACGTGTTGGGCCCACCAACCCCGTAAGTGGGCCCCACATCATACTTCATCTCCATCTTTATCTTCTCCAATCAATACTAAGCTCTAAATCAATCAATCATGAAGATCACAATGATTCTTATCAGAGAAGAACAGTAATAAAAACATACAATCAGAAACAGAAGAAGAAGAATGTAATCGGGCGATAGATAGCGATACTAACCTAACGGCTGATTCGTCGAACCGTTTGAACGGCTGCCGCTGCCTCAGAACATGTAAATCGCCACCGGGACAGAACTCAGTCACCAAACAAGACCATCTTGAAGATTCACAGTAAGAATACAAAGTAGGCAAGAAAGGATGATCCAACATTTCCAGAATCTCCATTTCCATCTTCGCTCTCCCTTGTTTGTTCCTGCTCTCCAGTTCCTTCTTATCCATCACTTTCCCCGCATAATAACAACAACATTTCTCTTTCTCCTTACCATCATCACCGATTCCTTTGAGTTCGACTAGGTAGACGTTTCCGATATCACCAGAACCTAATCTCTGGACAAACTTCAAATCGGACAGTGAGATTTTCCCGTTCACTGATTCAGATCTGATTCTGTTGATTCCATCCCAATACGGATCTCCGGTCTGTGTGTAATAACGTTTGTTGTTGTGGTGATTTGTTGAAGTGGAACATGATAGACTTGATGCAGTCCATGTGGTTGTGGTTTCTGAGCCTGAACTTGTGCTCGGCCGGTTGATTTCTGATAAGCTTGAGTTGAAACTCATGCTCTGTAATCCATCTGTTAAATCATCCATGGCTGATTTGAGAGGTTTCAGAGACAGTTGGGGAGATGAAGAAGAAGAAGAAGAGGGAGGGAGATATGGAAGCATGTGGGAAGTGAGGGCCTACTTAAGGGAGGGTCACAAGGCCCAAGGGGGGAAACAGTGGACCGGGAAAGTCCGGAATCCGCGGGAATTGTTTTCGTATTGGGATAATATTCTATTTCCTTTCTTTGTTGGAACCAATATTTTTGTTAACTGTTTTATTGGAAAATGGCAGAGGAAATGGGAAGTTGTTTTGTTTTTAGTAATTTGGTGTGGAGTACTTTCTGAGTGGAACTGGTGGGGGGATTTTTGTCGGGATTCTAGACTGATTGAGCTTTAATCCGGAACAAAATCCAGTTAGAAGTAGTTGAGAAACGATTTACTTGGCAAGGCCTGAATTAAAAAAATTGAACTTCCGGTGGATACCAGACATCATGATTTAAAAAGGGATACCAGAATGAGCAGGGTTACAGGGTACCACTTGCATGATTCAAACAGAATTGACTATGATTCTGTTATTTTATATGTCAAGGTACATCTGAAAAGAGTGGTACCCTTCTAAATCATGGAAGACATGAGCAAGAGATCCCATAATTTGGAAAATGTGATTTTGTTTGTGCACTCTGAGTAGGAACATGGGAAATTTTTGTAGTAATGGGAATGAAATGCTTATACCATAGAATAAAGAGTTTTTGGTCGTTTGCATAGAATTGTGGGCTCGCTTTTTTTAAAAAAATGGTTTATTTTTAACATAATTTCATAGAGTCTTTCCTTTTCTTTCATGAATTGATTTTCCATGGAATTGTTTCCTTTCTCTAGTATCAAACACAGAAAGAAAAGATTTTCCATGGAATTGTTTCCTTTCTCTAGTATCAAACACAGCCTAAGAGCAGTCTCTTTTACTTGTCAATCCACGCTATAAAATCAACTACCTTCGCCACCTTGAGATCGAAGTACTTGAGATGAAACTTTATGAGATGGAGTATTTTCTTTTATTTTCTGATCGAGAAAGGAATTTTTATTGATAAAAATAGATAGGGTCCACTGGACTTAACCACCGAAAACAAACCAAATGCGGAAAAAAACAACAAAAAAGAAGTATGGGTAACAGACTACCATCTACTTAAGGAGGTTTAGAGTAAACTTTGTGCCGAACTGCCGATCCTTCCTGATGACAATGGACTGCAGGACCCAAATTCTTTAATAGCTAGTGACCATGTGAATAGGCAGTAATAAATTGCTTGATTTACTACAGCCACAGCATTTTCCACTTGATGTAAGCAGGGATAAGCTTTAATTTTGTTCTCCCGAGGGTTGTGCCACGCCTGAATTGTTGAGGGAAATTTCTCGATGAGATGGAGTTAATGTCTCAACCTTGGTTGTAAGCAGCAACACCTCCATAACAGCAAGAATCTTGTTGAACCTGCATAAAAAGAGAATTGAAACGATTCAGATGATAAAGGAAATGCAAGTGTTTGTACTTGACAAAACACAGATATATTGGGCAAACATTCAATTAAGTTTGAAATATTCAAAGAATGAATCATGTGGAGATTACAAACAAAGCACAAACAATACTATTAAACCTGAAAATTATAGTACAGCGGCATTAAGGGACTCTACAGACTGACTTAACCGAATCCAAATGTTAGTCGCAGTATCACATACATGGGAACGTGACAAATGCCACTGCGACGA
>JAJJMA010201936.1:0-18582 GCA_023529015.1 Papaver nudicaule | reverse complement strand
TAGTAGAGTTTTATGCTTTAAAAAGAAACAGTGTAGTTCCTATGATAAAAACCAACTTGACTAAATTTAATAGGATGTTAAAAAGGCCAAAAAAAAATTCGTAGTCCTTTTCTTTTGAGTAATCTAATATAATTTTAATCAAAGACCGTAGTAATATTTTTACCTGAGTGAAGATTATTTATATGTTTCTTATATAGTTCAATATTATTTTATCAAAGTTGAGAGAGGAAAAAGGAATGACAAAGAAGAAAAAAACATAGACGATAGTAAGAAAACTAAAAGATTATCAATTTTAGTTTACTCACTTAGATCCTAAAACTTTATTTTAACGAGGATTCATCATTTCACTAAGATTATTATCAACCATGGTAGGTTGTATGAGTAACCATGAGGACTTCAAAAGGAGCAACTTAGACTATATACGCTTGTGGTGCCCTAACTTGGATGAGCTGTAATCCATAACATCCGATTTAATTTTGGGATCCCCAATCGAGCCTTCCAAGATCAAACAAACCAGACATTGCAGTATAATTACTAGTAACTCATTCTAAACTGATTTAAACCAAATTTTCGCATTAGTTATCTTTTAAATGTCCACATAAGTTGTACTCTTACTTTTAAATTCGGTAAGGGATATCTTGAAGTTTAATAATAAATACTGGAACATACAAACTGCACATAACATTTGCTTTTACTACTTATGCTCAAGGTAATTTTGATATAATTTTACGCCTATATAAACTAGCTGAACATTTGAATAAGATGTAACCCTAACCTAATAGGAATTATGACAGTAGTAGCTTTAGAATCTAATATTATATCTTGAAAATAAATACACAGAAAAACTAATTTCAGTTGCAGAAAAGTTTGAAGGAAAGAACCCAATATAGATATCTTTTAAATGTCCACATAAGTTGTACTCTTACTTCTAAATTCGGTAAAGGATATCAGGAAGTTTAAAAATAAATATTGGAACATACAAACTGAAATCTCAATGATAATTTCTTCATCAGCAGAGCCCCCAAACAAAATCAAACTCATTAGCTTATTACTCAGATAAATCTCAATGATTTGAAATATAAATCTACAAAACTGAAATCAAAATAAGTTAAAAAGAAATAACAAGAATTCAGATAATATCACGATTTGAAATATAGATCTATAAAACTGAAATCAAAATAAGTAAAAAGGAAATAATAAAAACTCATATTAATCTCACGATTTGAATTATAGTTCTATAAAACTGAAATCAAAATAAGTTAAAATGAAATAACAAGAACTCAAATAAATCTCACGAGTTGAAATATAGATCTACAAAACTGAAATCAAAACAACATACAATGGAGGTGTTGAATAAACATTGGAAAGTCATGATGATTTTGTTATCATTTAAGGATTAACAACCAACTAAGAAGGAAGTCACAAAAAACAGAAATCAGAGAGAAAACAGAAACCAGAGAGAAAACACTAGCAAGAGAATATGAGCAAGAACCCTGATTTTAATGAATATTGGAAACAACAACCAGGATATGAGGTTGGTGGACCAAGCAATACTGTAATTGAGACAGATTCAAAGGGACAACAAAAGGAAAAGAAAGAAGAAAAGAATGTTGTTCGGGAAGTAGATATTGGTAATGACACCAAGGAAGAGGAAGATAAAGAAGAAGAAGGAGACATACTCGAAGTTGCCAATAGGTTTGTGGCCAGGGATGTTATTCCTTCGGTAGCGGAAGTAGTGGATGACGAGGAAAATTCCGTCTTCCACATCATGCCATCGGAGGGAATGAATTTGTACCACAATTTGTCTCCGAGGTTGAAGAGGGAGGACATTGAGTGAAGGTGGAATATCAACAGGAAGATCAAACCTCGCGTCAGCAGTGTCAAGCTGATTCACAAATAAGTTCATGACGTCAACAATGAAGGTTTGTCACTTCCTTGCCAGTACAATCCCGATCAATTTGTGTTTTCGTCTCGAAAAAACCGTCATAAACCTCTTTCATTAGTTGAGCCATTATGTCCTGCTCTTACAACAACATACTCTTATACAATTCCTAGTGAATTCCATTCATTTACGGGTCGTTTGGTTCAAGTTTTTGATAGCCCGGGAATCCAATTCCTTAGAATTGGATTCTGAATCCTTATTCTCATGTTTGGTTGGGGGAATTGGATTCCACTGTAATCCAAAATAAGTCGAATTACTGTAATACCCTTCATTCCTTTACAAATTCAAATAACTAAACCAAAGCAATTTCAAAAAGTTTAACAAACCATAACGTTTGAAATTAAAATTTTCAAATTCAAATAACTAAACCAAAGCAATTTCAAATAGTGCTTGAAAAAAATGTTGAAACTAATGTTGAAACTAATGTATACGCTTAAGAACCAATGACCGGAAACTAGTGTATAAGCCTAAAAACCTTGTCCTTGCACAAAATAGCTAATGCATAAACAATTCTTTCCAATTGAGCTAATGCATAAATGTAGAATCAGCTCCTCCCACTATTTTTCATAAACAGGAGCTATGCTACTTGAGAATTATGTTCTTCACATAGTGTGTCCGTTTTTCTCCCTCCTTGCAAAAAAAACCTTCATTTTTGTTGATGAATCGAGAATAATAGACGCGGCATCTATCACATCATCTTCACTAAGGCCCTCAATCTTTCTCAATTCCACATGTACCTAAGGTAAAAGATAGGTTAGCAAAATCTTATAACAGCTAAAGAAATCAACCACTCGTACACCAAATTACTACGACTTAACCATGTGACATGTACTGTACATAAGTTCAAGCTGCCTAGCAAACACAAACATCATAGATAAGGAAAAATAACGCGATCCAATTTTATATGCCTAGCAAGGGAACCAAATATCTAAAGCCTAAACATATATGTCCATAATTTCGACAACACCAAAAAGACCAAACACCATGATGAATATGCAAGAACTAGTAAATTAACAGCTCATTGAAAAACAAGAGTGACTGACTGACCTGACTGTACTTACATGGAATGGTTTCTCTTTAAACTTAAAACTCTTTAAAAACAAGCAATTACTTACCCTAATCATCAACAAAAAAAAAACATCAAAAAACCCAAACAATCCAAACCTAATTACCAATCATAAACACAAAATTTAAAGAAATCTAACATTCCTCTTTAACAAATCGAGATCAATTGAAGCAATTACATAAAACTTGCTCAAAAATTGTTAACATATTCAATTTTCTAGGGTTTTAGAAATACCTAAAATTCCTTTGGCTTCAACGGATAATTTCTTCACTTGCTTTTAGGGTTAGACGATGCAATTGAGTTTAGAGAAGATTGATACGATTTAGGGTTGAAAGCTTCCTTGGCAAATCGCCATATCTGGTTTTTGGTTTTTTTGTTCTTCTCTCTGGGTCTCTCGTTCAAATGGATTTTGGGAAAACGAAAATGAAAGATCGATCAAAGTTTTGGGTAAGTAGGTGATTTACGACGATTCAGAGGGGTAACTAGGTAATTTTAAGGCGATTCCCGTGTTTTTGAAGCGGAATTGGATTTTTTTCCATCATTCGACCAATGGAATTGAAAAGGAAAGTTCGGCGGGAATCATAATACAATTCTGATAATTAATCGGTTGTTTGGTTCGCTGGAAATGGGCCTATTCCGTCGGAATCCAATTCCGCGGCTCTCAAATACTTGAACCAAACACGCTGTTAATAAATTTTCATGCTGGTGATAAAATGATGTCCACATAACATTGAGATAATGAATCCATAACTGCTATTTTGATATGTGGATAAGATATATTGTTGATTAGTTTTATTAGGCATAAAAACCATAAAGCATCTTACCAAATATGTTCAAGGACAACACCATATTTCTCCTTGAATATTCCGGTAGAGTTTCATTCATGCTTGAAAAGAAACATTGTAGTTACTACGATAAAAAAAAACAACTTGACTAAATTTAATAGGATGTTACAAGGGCCAAACAAAATTCGTAGTCCATTTCTTTAAGTAATCTTTATATATTTTTAATCGAAGATCGTAGTAATATACTTACTTGAGTGAAGATTTCTTATATGTTTCTTATATAGTTCAATATTTCTGATCAAAGTTGAGTGATAAAACATAATTGGCAAAGAAGAAGAAAAAGATTGACGATGGTGAAAAATTAAAGATTATCCCCTTTAGTACTCACTTAGATCCGAGGGTAAATCATTTCACTAAGATTATTATCAACCATGGAAGATTGTATAGGTAACCATGACAACTTCAAAGGAGCAATTTGGAATTTATACGCTTTTAGTGCCCTACCATGGATGAGATTACAATCCATAACACCCAATTTAATTTCGGGACCCCCCAATCAGCCTTCCAAGAACAAACAAACTAGACACTGCAGTTTAATTAGCAACTCATTCTGAACTGATTTAAACCAAATTTTTGCATTAGGTTTCTTTGAAGTGTCCAAATAAGTTGTATTCTTACTTTTAAATTTTTGGTAAGGGATATCTGGAAGTTTAAAAATTACTTTTGGGTCAACTTTGGTTGTCATGACGTGTAGCTTACTAATTTGAATGATGGGGACCAAGCGAGAGTTGTGTAACTTATGCGTTTGAGAGATAAAGAATTTGATGTATAAGAGTATCGGCTAAGTTTTAAGGATTTAATTATTTTTTACCTTTCCCTAAAAAGAAAAAGAATCTAAACAGATAGAAAATAATAATAACAATAATAATAAAAGCTAACTAAAGGCTCTTCTCTCTCCCCTCCCTCTGCAAATTCAACACTCCATTCCTCTACCTCTAATGGCTACTCAAAGTTGGAGCATGTTTATGAACTTGAATCTCTTAATCTCTTAACGGTCACCTTGCATGCATGATTAAGCTTACTAGGATTAATTAGCTCCTTCTTTTAGATACTTTGTTTAGTCTTAGGGCTGTTAACGGTCACCTTGCATGCATGATTAAGCTTACTAGGATTAATTAGCTCCTTCTTTTAGATACTTTGTTTAGTCTTAGGGTTGTTATGCCTCTCATAAATCTTACTACAGGTTCGATTTAAGTTTAGTTCCTTCTCTCTAGGCCATTTTCCGAGAAGAGTCATCTAGCATGCTTTTTTCATTTATGTCCCGTCCTTTCTCTGTTAATGGTGTTGTTTAATCTGTCCTTAATTTCCTCTCTTTACTTCTTAATCTTTCTTCTTTGTTTAATCGTTTTTATTGCCGCTTCATCTACTCCTCTTAACTTTATTTTATTTGTTTACTCTTTCTATTCTCGAATGCGGCAATCACCACCTACTGCACCCAATAAACCTCCACACCCTCCACCCACCACCACCACTCACACAATTGACATTACCACTCAACCTTGCATTCAACTGAAATCTGACTATTTCTTTAATAGTTTTATCGAGGCACAATCAATAATTATTCCTCCTCAAAATCTCAATGCACGAGTAACCAAGGTAAAGATTCTCATTCTAGTATTCCTTTCTCTACCTCCCAACCCCAACTATTCCTATTCTTTTGATTTTTTTCTATATCCCTACATCTGCAACTATAAAACAAAGAAGGTAACAGTTGAAGAAGAAATTTTCTAAAATAAACAAAAAACTTTCTTCCCCTTACCCAAACAAGATTCAGAGATATCCAATCTAACGGATAAAATGGGTACGCTCATGCAAAAGCATTAATCTCAACCACACTCACTCTACATGGCCAATAAAGTATTGAGTCCAAGCTTTGCTTTCTCGAATATCAAAACTTTGATTCAACGCACATGGGATCCTGTCTTTTTCTTCAAGATGGAAACTATCAATATCAAAGATATAATCAGAGTCATCATGCACAATCAGGGAGACAAAGAAGAAGTCATGATGAACAGGACATGAGTTATGGGTCAGTATTTAATTCTTCTTGAAGACTATTCTATAAATCCTCCCCTAGAAAGTGTTTTCTCTCCGCCACTTTCTTCCTTCAACTTCATAGTTTACTTGTTGACAATAGAAATACAACTGATATCCTAAGTTTTTTGAAGAAAGTTGGCCATGTGATTGATATTGACCTTACTAGGCCGATTCCTAGGGTTAAAATCATTACGAGTCTACAAAATCCCTTTTGGCCTGGTCATGGTTTTATTCTTCAAGGTGTTCTTGTTTGGGTTTCTTACATCTACGAGGGACTTCAATATATCTGCACTACTTGTGGGTGATCATAGTACTCATAATTGTCATGCAACTCCAAAACCCTTCATGTGCCAGTTTAAAGCTACCTAATGAAAATGATAAGGTAAATTCATCAGGAGGATTACTGAGAAACAAACCCAACAAGAGTCATAGTTCTTCGGACAGTCCTTGTTCTTCAAATGTCATCAACATTGGTATCAACAAAGAAACTCCTGAAACCATTTGAATCTGCATGTGCGAGTCCGATATTTAAACTCAGATCGGGTTCAAAATCTGTCTCGCCTAAAACTCGTTGGATTCAGCGGAATGTACCTGCTTCTAACCAACCAACTGACTCACCAATTTCTTCTGATTCGATATGGACAAAGATTCCGTCCCAATTGGCTGAATGCATGACGGATAAAGGGTATACGTGGACATGTGTCTCTCACCGAGTGGATCAGTAAACAACAGCCCAAACACCTGCCGAAAAGCCACCGACAACAACTAAGATGGCACCAGTTACACCCTTTACGCAAACATTATCTTCAAGAAATCATAGTGAGCAGTGTAAAGACAAAGATCGGTTTGTGTTGCATGGACCACAGTCCATTCCGCCAAATCCGGAATTGGGTTTCAACCCGCTGGTTTTTGGAGTTCCCTGGATCCGTAACCAGCCCCACTTTACTGGATCTGACAAAGGAAAACAAGTGCTTCCCAACACAACTACCCAAGCCCAGTCTACTTCCGGGTCTAATTCCTTAAGCTTGAAAGATTTTGAGATGTTGTATCACAAAGGGAAATACCCTATCTCGAACTACTTCACTCCTGAATATGCGAAGGAATTGCTTATGTATCTTCAACAATTCGATGCGCATGCCAACATTGTAATCATGATTATAACTAAAGTACCTTCAATGGTGGTAAATCACAGGCACAGTGTTCAACCTGCACCCATATACACAATGAAGAATCATGCCACCCATTTGGCTGCACCTAAGTTCTATAATACATCTCAAGACTTTGGTCCAGCTCCTTCTCCTCTCTAAATTAGAAAGTTGAAAAGCCTTGCGGATATCTTTGATACCCCATTAAGATCCAATGTTGGTAGCTCAGAGAAGCCAATTTAGAGGAATAAAAAAGGACTTAGGGGAAATTGCCACAACCAAGAGAATGATGTGACAACTAGTGTTCAACAATCGCCAACTGCTTCAACCCCTACTCTGGTTGCTTTCTCAGAGGAAGATAAAGTAATGCACAACAACAACAAACGTCCGACTTCACTAGCAGTTGTTTCATTCACTACAAGTACTTCCTCAGCATTCAGGGCTACAAATGCTCCACAAAAAATCACTAAACCACTGCCTAGAATGCCAGCACCATAGAAGAAATTCAATCAACCAGCTTGGAAGTTGACTTTGGAAGATGATGAAATCTCAGTGTCGAAACACAAACTACTAAAATGCGAGGTGTTGGAGGTAACCAACCCTCACAAGACAAATGAAGAGTTTAGCTGGTGACTATCAAATGGTGCATCAAAATTTGATAGTCCTATATGGGGGTTTCATCACTCCTGCTGATGCCTTTCAATGTGCATATTAGACTGTAAGTACTTCTCTATGTTCAACTTCAGTTTTGGGCAATGTATGTGGGTTCAGCTGCGAATTTGGGTTTCTTAACAACATATTTTCAAGGGTTATTACTACTGATCATGTGCTACGCACCTTAAGTTCATATATTACCTATAAGGTGTTTGGTCTGGTTTTGACTACTCATCATAGGTGCTCTAAGTCCCGGAGTTGGGTTACTCTGGGAAGCCTTAAAAGTATGAGTTGCTCTGTATAGAACACCTACTTTGGTGGGTGTTTCACCCCCAACCTAAGTTACTTAGTTGTGTGTTTTGGTTTCACTACCGATGGATGCCAATTGATCACTTGTCTCCCTACGTCTCAAGTCCTATCTTCGAAGCTTAACAATGGTTTCGCTTAGAGGTTCTTGTGGTATGTTTTGAAATAGAATGTTTTGTATTGTGATAGAAAAATGTTAAACTCTTATGTAAGGGTCATGAATGTTATGAATACTCTCATGCATTCCTACATTGTAACCACAATCACTCCTTGTTTAATAAATAAAATGCCGAACTTTCAAAAAAAGAAGAAAATAGAAAGTGGGAAAAGATCAAAGAGATGAGAGAAAACCTAAGAGCCTGTTTGGTCTAGTTTAAAAAAACAGTTTTTTGACTAGGAGAACAGTGTATCCATCGAGTGGACGTCAACTCAGTTAAGAGAGAGGAACTTGTAGTGTAGTTGTTGGAGTCGCGTTCCAAACATTCTTTTAGCTTTTTTCACTGCAGAAAAGAAACGGTGAGTATAAATCCTAAATCCTGAGAGACCCACTTTTGCCAATTAGGGAATCATAATTTTTTTTTTATATATTAAGAACTATTTTTTTTTTGAATGTGAGAAACTTTATTAGGAGGTTTGCTCATACATCATTGTATCCCTTTGTCGTTGATCATAGCTCTAACGTGAAACAACCAATTTTCTTTAAACCATATTGAAACAAATCTTCAACATTTAAATGGATAAAAGATGGAATCGTTCATTTTATTTTTTTTGTTTATTGTCATTTTCCTTTCTATCATTGTTTTTTTTCGTCAGCTTTAATCTAAAACTTTGAAATATAAAAAGATTATGATATAACTTTTCACTTAAAAACAGAAATATATAAGAATTATGAAATACTTTTTCACTTAAGAACATATAAATACTAGAAAAATAAATAATTATAGAAAAATAAATGTTTCAATAAATACGTGATTGTTATTTTGCTATACGAAATATACATTTTTTTTTCTTTTTGGAGCATAGCTCGGTGAGAATATTTTGTTTGTTATTTGAGCTAATTTGTCAAGATATTCTTGAGTTCCAAAATAATCAACATCTCTTATCCACATACTGAAAAATAATAAAAATATCCAAGTATCTACATATTGATATCTTCTCTAATACTATGTGAATATGTTGAAGACGATAAGTGTGGACTAAAAGCAAAACGTTTTGGTAATCATCGAGTACAAGTCTTGTCAATTTTTCAAAGAAGAAGCGGTAAATATGTAAAGTATATATAGTTAATTACGACATTGTTTCTCTTGTTTTCATTCTATGGTACTATACCCAACTTACAAATAATTAGTCTATGTATATATTATTGATATAATAATATGTTATATATCTTTGATATCTTTCTGAACGTTAAGAACTAGTAGTGGTTTTAATCGGCTGAGGGTTAGGCGATATCCTTACTTCTGGGAACCTTTAAAGAAATGGCCACTCAAGCCTGTTAAAGGATTTTGACATTTCATGTTTGAGTGCTATCCAACTTCCTTTTACTTCTTTCTTCTTCATTGAATGAATTAACTCATGAGAAATTACTGTATTGTGGATGAGTGGTTGAATGTGCCACTGACGAGTGGTACTGATGGTTAAGTAAAATACAAGGGACAAATGAATGAGTGAAGTGATGTTCATTAGACAAGTCTGACGGAGCCCATCTAACATTCCTCGCGTTTTTGCCTTAGTTGATGATGTATAGCCTTTGGCCCTGCTACTGCACATAGAACTCTTCCTTCTTCGTTGCGCAACACATCTGCTGCTTCAGTTATGCCCGGGTTTCTTATTGACGTGCCATCACAATTGATATTAGGTATACCTGGTGGTGGAGGAGTCCACCCCACAGAAACAGTATAATGAATGGTTGTTGCTGCGAACTGCTAGGTATAACAAAGTGGCATAAGGTTCACGAACGGTTTCGCTTCGGTTAAGACTCCAAGATTTTCCAAATTGTTGAACTCGATCTTAATCGATAATATCTCATGCGGTTCACTCATTCCTTCTTAATATAGTTCAATAAGGTATTTCAGTAATTCACTCTTATGTTGAGACCATATCTTTGGAGTAATACAAAACAGATCCGACTGAACTTTATTTTTGCACTGGCGATTCGAAAACCGTTACGCGATCCAGCACTCAAAGGAAAACTCTTGAGTTCCAAAGCGCAATTTGGTACATGAACCAGCTCGCGTTCCAAGTCTTTCAGAATTTCTCATGTATAGTAAAGTGGCAAACAAATTCCTAACCGTTTTGCACAGTAAATTGCGATTTGGTGATAAGACTCCCAGATCTCAAAATTGGTGAACTCAATCTTAATCGATAAAATCTCACGCGGTTCACTTATCCGTTCTTAATAGTTCAATAAGGTATTATAATTGTTCACTCTTATGTTGAGACCACATCTTTGAAGTAGTTATCCTCTACCAAACTACTTTGTGATAAACTCTAAATGGTTTCCATGTGTGATTAACGTGTAATCAGAGTGTAAGTCAAGTAACGGACCCATCTATATGGTTCACGAACTAAATTGTACGACAAGTAATCTTTGCTTTATTCTTAAGCAACTTACTTATTGAATGTTATAAATGAATAACTCTTAGAAAGAAAATAAGAAGCATCAAGAGTTCGCAAGAACAATAGATTCTACGGAATTACTTACACTTCAGTGTACTCTTATTATAAGAAGGCGTCCTCTACAGGCATAAATTCCTTCGTGGAAAGACTTAACTTGAGGGTTGTGAAGCACATGTAGATATTTTCCTTAGCGGTATTTATCAGGTCTTGTAACCTTGTTTGATTATTCTGGATCTTGTTTATTATACGGTCCTTCTCTTCTGCAATAAGGCCATTGAAGAACAATCAATTACAAGGTTGATATAAGATACGTACGACTTCACTCGGTGTTATAAGTCATAGTAGTTCCATTAGTGTAAGGATTAGGTCTTTAATTCTTCAATTTCGAGGTAGAGAAGAGTTAGGCATCGTTTACTTAGGTTTACATGCCATCCCTAATTCGTAAGAGATTTCCTTATAACCTTGATTATATCTAAAAGAAGTCACTTATTAATTGTTAATCTGTTAGGAGGACATATTCGACACTTAATGATTGTATTTTGGAAACTAAAATTGACAACTGACGTGAATACCAACGCCAGTGGGTTCAACCGAGCTATGCTCTAACATGAATGACATATAGTTTAGGATACAAAGATAGACTGGACTAAGTTTTGTATGCGTGTCTACTAACATGTTGACGAGAATTCGTGGCGTATGAGGGGGAGTATGCAAAACAAATTTGACCTGCGTATTATGAACTACTTTAAGGTGACGTATCGAATGACTAACGCCTTTAAGCCTACTGCTCATAGGTGGGTGCCACCTGCCATTGATGAAGTCCTGGTGAGTTGTGACTGGGCTTCAAGGGTAAACCGTAGTATCTCTGGTGCAGGAAATGTGGCTCGTGATTCTGATACCAGTTCGCGAGGTGCGTAGTGCATGGGTCTAGGAGTTATGACGAATTATATTGCTGAGATCTGGGCAGTAATGCCCATAATGGGCATGTAAGTTTGGATAACGTAAGGTGGTTATCAGATACGATTCTTCAAGTGTGGCGGTGGCTTTTACCAAGGGATATTTGACTTGGAATGTGATGCAAAGATGGAGAGTGGCTTGCTGGGATTCTTACTCTATCCATTATGAACATGTGGTTCGTGAAGAAAATTTCAGCGAAGATGCAATGGCGAACAAAGGTTGTACTATAGTGAAAAGGCGATCTTCTTGAGTTCAGAGACAAACCAAGGTGCCTTAAAATATTGGAGAAGCTAGATTTCAAATTAACTTTTTTTTGAAGCAAACATTTTTGCTTCTGACTTCAATAATTGACTTCTGCTTCTCGAGAAGTAGAAGTCAAAACTGCTTCTGTATTCGAACATGCTATTACTATCGTTTTAAATAGATTTTTTTTTATTTAAATACTCTGATTGATTTGGTTGTTGGGCCTAGGATAGTAGGATATGTCCAAGGGCCTGACCTTTGCACTTTTAGCTTTTTTTAATACTTGGCGAAAAAAACAACACTGTGTAGCTTCAGTTTTCTGAAGTTCTTGATTCAAAAAAATGTCACGCTCGTCCTGTTGCTCCATTTCTCACCACCACCAAGTCTTTCCATTCAACCATCTCCGCCACCACCACCAATCTCCTTCTCTATCATTACTTCTTCGTCCCAAAACCCATACTCGTTTTCCAGCAAAAATAACTGCAGATTTGGTAAAAAAATCCAAATTGAATCTGAATGCAGTTGCCCTAAAATCGAATCATTCTTCAACGTCTACTTCCCCCATCACAGTAAGAGGTCTAGGGTTACAACCTACACCCAAATTAGGGCTTATTTCCATTCTCTTTGTTCTCTCTATGGTAAGTATAAACTCTTTAATTCCAGTAATTATCTACACTTGCAACAAACATTTGCAGACTCATCATTATTACTTGCAAATATTTGCAGGTATTTGGATCATTTCTTTCATTGATAATTGTATCAATTCCAGCTCTCACTGTAAGTAAATGGATCATCATGACAATTTGATTTTGGTTAATTACATATTTATCCTTGGTCATTATGCATTATGCACTGGTTAAGTTTAGTAAACCACATTTTCAGGGTTTGAGGAGATTGGGTATTTCGATGGAAAAACTGTCGAAAGTGGTTTCTGAAGAAGTACCTGGGACGTTGTCCTCGCTTAAACTATCTGGTCTGGAGATTACGGAGTTAACTCAACAACTTGGGAGTATCAGGTAGGTAGAATGCTTGCTCATTTATGTGTATACTAGTGTTGTTTATTGGTTTTGCGTGTTATGCTGAGTTGTGATTTTAAATTGAAAGGGTGTGCTTGGTTTTGTGATTGTTTGAAGGCAAAAGATATTTGGTACTCGAAATGGAGGGAAGGGTGGGGAAAAGAGGAGAAATCAACGAAGTGCGGAGGGAGGGAGAGATAATCGTGGTGGCAGTTCATGATTGGCGGTTTCAAGTAAGTTGAATTTTGGAACTCTGTAAATACTAACTAACCATGTAGATTGCCTTTCACTACTCATGTGCCTAGCTAGCAGTTTCCTTCATTTTTTTTACTTTATGTTTGAAGGCAAATGAGATTTTTAGCAATATCCGGAAAACATTGTAATGGAGACTGTACGCTACTTTAGGATCTATCTAGGAGCTACTCGAGTAATTAAATTTCATGTCATGATTCTTGATGGAACATCTATCTTTTCATAAATTGATCAAGTACATTCAGAGTTTGGATAATTATCCTCTAGGGGCTACACACCTGCACCTCATGTGTGATCCAGGACCAATATGATAGATAAGTAATAGATTGACAAGAAGTAGAATAAAACTAACAGATTGCAGTTAAAACTTAAACTTTATTACTTAATCGAAAGAGTTTTACAACGTTTTCCTTCAAAGTTTTCTCCATTGGAGTTGTATCTTTCTTCTTGGTTTTCTCTTGAATTCCCTGACTAGTATTCTTTCTGGTATTCTTTACTAGTACTCTTTCTAGTATTCTTTCTCTATCTTCTCTACAGGCACCTTGGTACCTTATTTATATAATAGGTCTATACCAAAGGTTACACCTGTTTGTTTGGGAGAATTAGATACCTGGGAACTCAATTATGAGGTAATCCAATTCCTGGAATTGAATTCCAAAGAATTAGAGTTCAATCCTAAAAACTAATGTTTGGTTCAGGTAAACGTAATTCAATTATCTTTGTTTTTACTCAGGAATCCAATTCCATTGCACTACTAGACCAATGCAACTGAATTATATTGTTTTTGAGGGAATTGGATTCCTAGGAATCCAAATTCTTGATTACAGAGAGTTGGTTTGTCATGTTTAGTTCAAGGAACTGGACTTATTCCCAGAAAATGGATTCTTAGGAATCCAATTCTCCCAACCAAACAAGGTGATAGAGTAATTCAGTCGTAAGTAAACTTAGATATAGGGTTTTCTAATGGGTCTATGCCTAAAAACGGATTAAACCTCCCTCATCAGGAGGCTTTTGGTCACTCAAAAGAACTGAACTAAGAAATGGGGATACTTACCCTCCAGTGTTCCCTTGAGGACCACTATGCATTCTCAAGGCTTTTCCTTTTAAGACAAACTTGGTACAGTTTGCGTTCTCCAACTCTTGTCATCTGTGTCTTTTTGCTAAGCACTAAAATCTTCCTTTCCTACTTCACTTGAAACTAAGTCTTGCACAACAGCGACTCATTTTGTTCTTCAAGTAGCGAAGATCCAAGGACCCTAACTTTCTTGACATTCGTTGTTGAGTTTGTCTTCATGTAGTCTGACAGATCTAGCTATAAAGCTTTAGTACCATATTGCTCCAAGATCCTTGATGGACCATTGCGTAATGGTTTCAACTTCTTATTAGGGCCTTTTAACTGTGTTTTCCAAATAGTTAACCAAGCAATATCGCCAACCTGAAAGGTATGTCGAGTTTGATGTTTATCATGACGTTCCTTAAACCATGCTGGTGTTTCTTCAGACTCCTTGATAGATTGTCGATATAGCCTAGCATTCGGTGCATGGACATCTGGTATATGCTAAATTCTATGTTCCACTTGTTTTGGTGGTAACTTTTGCGTTGTTGCACGGAGTCTTCAAACCCTTCTAACAACTGTGGTAGATCTTTCCTTTCGGTTTTAATGCACTCGCAAGAGTTTGCACAAACCAGTTCACTAGGTTTTTGACAACTGGTCTAACTGTGTGTAGACTAAACTTCTAATTCGTCGATTCATGTTTACCAAGTGTTTGCTTTGTTGAGCAGTCACAATGTGTAGTTTTTCTTCTCTTTAGAAGCTAGAATGCGGAACCTTTTTCCACCGCTTTCAAGTATTTTCTTGTCGAGAGAAAGTTGCATCCATGTCCCATAGGTAAGGACTTCCAAATATAATATGACAAACATCTAATAGGACAACATCACATGTTACTTGATCTACGTATTTTCCGTTAATGGTGAGTTTGAAGATGCATTCAATAGTTACTTGCAACTTTATATTCTTCTTCAACCATCCTAACATGTGTGGCCTATGGTGTGATGTTGACTTCAACTTCATTTTTTTCACAAGTGTTCAGATATCAAGTTCGGTGTGATCCACTATCAAATAGCGCGAAAACTGATGTCTTCTCAATTTGTGTGTACACCCAAAATAGCTTTTCTTTAGTAGAATCTGGGATTACCAGGTCTGGTGTAGTTACTTCTTCTTGTACCGCAGTTGGAACATGTTGGGGAAATTGGCATCCCTAGCGCAGCGGAATGCAGGATCACAAAAAGCTGTTGGTGATTTGAAACACGGAGAAATAATAATATGGACAGAAGATATACAAGCACACAACCACAACACAAGATATACGTGGTTCACCTTTGCAGGCTACTCCACGGCCAACATCACCAGAAAAACTTCCATTACAATCAAGACCATTACATGTTCTTTACACAACTCCCACGAGAGAAGATCCCAACCAAAGAGTTACCAAGACATACCTCAGACACCATTGAAAAACCTTAGAAATCAACTCTCTAAACCATTCTTCATAACAACCTCATATATCTTCTCTTGTACACCTTCTTCACGGTTGCCAGTAACAGAGGAGATACATGGATACACTCTAGAAAACCCGGTTTAGGGCAAACCTAAACCCTAATCCTAGAACATTAAAATTCTTTCTCTACAAGTTTTGCTCTCACACCGAAATTGACCTTCACGGTAGCACTTGACCCTCCCTAACAAAAAGACCAAAAATCTAAGCACAAGGTTTTACCACTCTTCTAGGTTGGATACCTCTACACCCACAATTCTAGTCATATATATAGAGAATACAAACTTGGTCCCCAAGTATATTAGTCTCCTACTAGGAAACCCATACCCTTTCCTAATTCATTTCTAATTATATTAAGAATCCAAACTTAGCAAGGAAGTCCACTAAGAACAGGAGCCGGACTAAACTAAAACCAACGTTTTCCTTACACAACACCTTTTCTTGCCATCATCACAACTTTGTTACTAGGTGGAGGCGATCCGCCGATTATCTCATCTTCTTCTTCTTCATTATCTTTTTTGTTGTAGATGGTTGTGGTAGTTTGCTTGCAGTCTTGCCACCATTCCAATCTCAACTCCGGATGCAATTTCCAACATCCTTCCATAGAGTGTAGACCAGTCTTGCGATTGTCACAGTATTGGTTGGCTTTGTTTGCCATTGCATAATTTGTCCTCCCCTCTTTTTGAATGGTTCTCGCAATCACTCCTTCGTTCCTCAATTGCTATGCTCATAAGGGTTGATTCTTCATCTCGATATACATAGTTGTTTTGCAAACATCGTCAATGTCAATTACTGTGAATAGTGCCAACTCTGTCCGTATAGCAATAGTTTGTCCTTTATATTTCTCATTTGTTTGTGGACGTCATGTTCGCTATTGCTTGTTTGCGAAAATTAGTGGTTTATTGTTGGACATTTTGCCTTTTCACTTGTCGCAAGAGTTGCCATAACTTCCGTAATCGTTCTTCATAGCCAATGGGGTAGAACTGATTTTTGATAGTTGTTGTGAATTGCTTCCATGTAATAATCGATCGGAGCTTCTTTGGTAAGAGCTAAAACTGACGTATATGCTTCCCACCAAATTAGAGCACGCCATCAAGCCTGAGTCTACCGAAGCTTACTTGTTGCTCCTTAGTAAATCCTTTGGTGCTGAAATAAACTTCCAAAGACTTAAGCTAACTGACCAACTTTTCTGGGTTTAAATCCCCGTTGTATGCAGGGATTTTGATTTCTGCCTCCATTTTGAATGGAGAATTGTCTACAAATCTGCACTGCCTTTATGTATTAGAGTTTTTTTTTTCTCTATCCGTTGTCTGTGTTGTGAAACGTGGTGCCTGGCGGCCGAAGGCCGGCGAAAATTTTCATGCGGATCTTCATTAGGCGTTTTTCCGCTTGGGCGCCGATTTCAGGCCGATTTAGGCCTAGGCGTTGGCGTCACCCTTCTCAGTTTATTTAAAAAAAATTTAAAAAAAAAATTAGCCTGCTTTGTTGTGTGTTATAATCAGAGAAGAGGAAAAAAGGGACGAAGAAGAAGAAGAAAAGGACGAAGAAGAAGGAAGAGATGTTGTAGAGAAAGAAAGGGACGTGTCAAAAAAAAGGAAAGAATCAACAACAATGATATACTGCCCACCAAAATTGCCCACCCTTTAGTCCTACTATAGATTCAACAAGAAAAGAATCAACAACAATGATATACTGCCCACCAAAATTGCCCACCCTTTAGTCCTACTATAGATTCAACGACAGTTGTGACTGTATCATTGAGATATGTGTGGGCATGATTTGGGTGATATCTGCCATTGGATCTATAGGTGCGCTAAAGGTGGGCAACTTTGTTGTCAACTAATCATTTTTGATGAATTAATAGGAAGGTTTGACTAATTTACCTAGGACAGCTGTTGGATTCTCTTAGAATATGCCTTAGGGTAACTAAAAAGGTATTTTTTAGGTCTATTTGTGATCTGCTTTATTGAAATGACAACTACGCTCATATAAAAAAATTTAACTTGAATACCCTTGTATAAAAATAATGTATAAATTTTTATTGATATATCCGTCCAGTCCCGACTAGTCTCTCCAGGCCCCAGGCCCGACCTAGCTGCCTCGTTCTCGTCTCACGATTTTTACAACTCAGTCCATGGTTGACTCATTGTCTGTTTGTTTGGAAAGTGTATTTTGTATCCCTTCTAGAATCTTCGTCTATCATATTTTCCTTCAACGATTTCATATCTTCTTGTGTTTTCATACCTTCCTCTAATTTCTCTATAGTTTTTCCTCTGATGTTCTCTTTCTTCTATCAATATTAGGATCTAATAATAATAACTCGTTACCCTTGGATCGAAGTCCTTCCATTCTTTGCCTGAAACATTGTTTACTTACTGTTTGCACTCTGATACCACTGATCAATTTTTTGACCCCAATATGTTATGATAGATAAATAATAGACTGACAAGAAGAAATAATAAAACTAACTTGTAATAAAACTTTAACTTTATTGCTTAATCAAAAGAGTTTTACAAAGTTTTCCTTCATGGTTTTCTCTGCCTTAAGAGTTGTATATTTCTTCTTGGTTTTCTCTTGAATTCTCTGGCGAGTACTCTTTCTAGTACTCTTTGTCTATCTTCTCTACAGGCACCTTAGTACCTCATTTATAGAATATGTCTATACCAATACTAGTCATTCTAGGAAAAGGAAACTCCCTATGTTCGTAACCTAGATATAGGGGTTTTCTAGTGGGCCTATACCTAAAAACAGATCAGTGTGGGTGGTATTAGGATTTCCTTTCAGACAAGTAGACACATTTTCTCTATTAGTCTAGCTTTGCACTTGCAGCTCATTATAGGAATGTAAAGATGGCTAAATGACCCTTTAAAGCAGGAATAAGTAATAAATAAATAGGGCTCTTTTTTATTTCTTGTCTTGGCTTACTATGTGAGTGCTGAATAGGT
>JAJJMA010201899.1:0-13331 GCA_023529015.1 Papaver nudicaule | reverse complement strand
ACCCTTTTGACAAAGTACATTACATTTCACCAAAGTTTGAAAAAGGGGACTCTATGAAAAATGGTAGATATCATTCATATAACCCTTACTTCCATCTAGAGGAGGATAGTCGAATTCCATCGAAGTCACATTCATTAGATAATGAGCTCGATTAAAAATCAAGAAGTGGTCCTAATTTTTCATCGCTGCTGATGGGGGGACGGGATTTCAGGGGGGCTGAAAAACGAATAAGACAAAAAACAATTTGGCTTTTTCTTTTTCCTAAGAGCAAGCACTATGGTTCCCTATTGTTTCTCTATTGAATAGAGAAAGGGGAAGGCAGAAATGGCGAAAAAATGGCAACCACGGTGGTCTTAGCTATTTCGAGACGGAAATCGGATTTCCGCCACAAAATTTTACGGAAATTGAATTTCCGTAGAGAAAATATTATAAGGATTTTTGAAAATTTTACGGAAATCCGATTTCCGCCTCGCTTCTCTATTTCTATTGCCTGCTACGGTTGGTAGCAGGCAATAGAGAAGTCTACCAATTTCTCTATTGAATAGAGAAATTTAGCACCATAGTAGTTGCATTTCTCTATTCAATAGAGAAGTCTCCCCAAATAGAGAACCATAGTGCTTGCTCTAAAAAAAAAACCCATCTAAAGTTCCATCTTCACTGCTCGGATCTGGTCATTTAGGACCGGATCTGAGCAGATCACAATCCATTTTCTTGCTTTTTATAGTTAGTTACTTAGTTTAGGTTATTTTGATGTCTGTACTTACCATTTGGTGAGGTTTTTCTACTTCTTCAAGGAGGTTTATCTACACCTTCAAGGTGATTTTATCTACTCCTTCAAGGAGGTTTTTGTACGTTCTAATGGCGGTTCTTGGTTGTTTTGGGTTTTAAGATCACTAGGGATGTACTCCAACGACGAAAACTTCATCATAGTTATCTCCGGCGACGGAATCTACATCGGAATCTTCATCATCTATCTTTCCGGCGACGGGATCTTCATCGGTGATTTATTTGACGACGGAAGTTTCATCACTAGCTACAAGAGATTTGAGCAAATCACTCCTATTTTGGGAGCATATCTTTTTATAGAAGAAAAACAAACAAAATGGTTGGAATATATTTCTGAGTATAACCATTCTTCCTCCGATTCAATCGGATCTTATTCATACTTGTATTTGTCTTACTCCGTTAATCCTTCTCTTTCTCTTGTCGGATTTCTCGGTATTGTACTTCTACGGTATGTTTATGGTTTATTGTATTCTCTTATTTTCGATCTTCAGTTCAATGTAACCTCGAACTTCCATTAATAAAAGGTTCTTTGATTTTCAAAAAAAAAAAAAAAAAAAAAAAAAAAAAAACTGTTTTTTTTGGGGGATGTGATGATTTAATGGGGACTGTTGTCCTCCAAAAATCGTCACAGTAGAAAGCAAAAACCGTGACGATTTTCACAAGTCGTCACAGTACAAAGAGGGAAACCATGACGATTTTTGGAGGACCACAACCCCCATTAAATTACCGTAGTCCCCAAAAAAACTAGGAAAAAAAGCTCGATTAAAACATGGAAAATGTAAATGTCTAAAGTCGTCTGATTCTCTGGTTGAGGGATCTATACTCTTCGATGGTTAGCCCTCTAACTAACAAAACAAATTTCTAAATGATATCTTGGTACACCAAAGAAAACCTGTATCCTAAAATTGGTGGAAATGGTGACAACAGATAAATGGGGAGGTGCTCATATCATGTGTGGTTGTTCTTTGCGTGCTGGTTAGCTTTAATGGTTGTTGTTGTGAAAAAATGTTGGAGAGAAAAGGAGGACAGTGAAACCCTTCAACAAGGGATATTCTTTTTAAAGAACGTGGTCCCTTCCTTCCTCCCATTGTTTTATTGCTAAACAGGTTGAATATAAGACGTACTAAGCTGTAATGTAATGTAATGTAATGAAGAGAAAGAAAGAATAATCTCTTTACTGTTTAGGAAAACAGTCGCTTTCTTGCTTTCATTAGTCTAATTTTATGTGGTTAAAGATTGATTAGTGAATTCTCAACGTCCACAGTGGTTGGTACAAACGCTATAGCCTAATTAGGCCTTATCATGTGGATGTCTTGAGGCCATATGACAGAAAGGAACTCTATAGAGCAACAGACAACTTTTTTCTCACTCTCTCTCTCCTCTCTAGAGCTCCTTCTCAAAACCCAAAAAACTTTCATCACCATTAACCCTTACTGCTCAGATCTAGTCCATTTTGGGCTAGATCTGAGCAGATTTCTTCCGATTTGTTGTTAGTTAGTAGATTAGATTAAGTTTGATTTAGTTTTTGCTTCAATCTCCATTGTTTTTAGGAGATTTTGATGGTGTTTTTGTGGGTTTTTTGCCCTTTTTGTTTATGTATTCTCCTTTATGGGGATTCTTTATGTGCTCTCATGGCATTTCTTTGTGATTTTAGTGGAGAATTTAAGTGGAAGTTCAAGTATGATGATCAAGATTCAAGACTTTGGGCATATTACTCTCCTTTTATGAGAGCATCTCTTTCTATAGAAGAAAATACTCTATCAAAATGGTTGGATTATAATCCAAAAACCATTCCTTCAATCTTTGGGTTGTTTGGTACTCTTGTTGGTGTTTCGTTACTTCTCTTCACGGAATGCTCTTTGTTAGTACCTTTTTATTGTATTTTGATCTTTGATCTTGATGTTCTTGAAATCTATGTAATCTCTATTTTATCATGAATGAAATTTTATGAGATTTATCAAAAAAAAAACAAAAAAAAAAAACAATTGAGTTGACAAGAGCATAAGTCCAACTACAAGATGTATCTACTGCTTCCTGGCTGGTGCAATGGGCTCGAAACGACCACCTACAAGAAAACATTAACTAGTTCAATTTAACTAACCATTTTTATTTACAAAATCTGACCTTCTCAAATCCGAAGGATTCCCTCTCCTTAGGCTGTTTACTATGGAGGAAAAAATACAGTGAAAGCGACAGAAAACCGTGGTGTAAACTCCTCTCTCTCTCCTCTTCCCTCACACCCACTGTGAAAGCGCAGTGCCCCTCCCGGAACTGGGAGGAAAGCGAGGAAGCGAGTATCGCTTAAAAAGCGAGGGAGCTTTCCTCGCTTGCACTTTAGCGAGATACACTATCTCGCTCTACAGAAAGCGAGTTTGACCTTTTTTTCCCTTCAAGTATTTGATCACCACAGATCTGAGCTATACTTCCCTGTAAAATTGGCCACAAAATCAACTGCAATTCGAACCCAAATTCAATAGTAATCAAATCTTTATTCTCATCGCACAACCCAAATTCAATATCGCTGTAACTCCATACTCTTGAAGCTGCAAATCTGACGATGAAATCAATGAAATTAACGGTTTCCTTCATAACTCTTACTGAAACAACATTAACAGTTCTAACAGGAGGAATTGAATCAAGTAAGGATTTGGTTTCGGTTGAGACATGATTGAATTTTTCAGGAAAACTCGACGTGGGTTTTGTGGGAAATTGAAATTTAAGGTATTGAAAGAGAGAGACAGAGGTTTTAATGAAGCAGCAGAAGAAGAGAAAAGGAAGAGAAGAGAAACAGCAGTGAAGAGAAGATCAGGTAAGGAAGAATTGGTTTTTTGATGAAAATTGAGATGTTGAATTTTGGAATTACTAGGGTTTTTGATCGGAGGAATTTGCCGAGACATTAATTATACGAGTTCTTTTCTCTGGTAATGAAAATTAGTTGTTGATGTTGGTGGTTCCGTTCTTGTATGTTGTGTTCCATTCAAAACGATCAGAAGAGGAAGAAGAAGAAGATTGAGGGAAATCTGAATTATGGGGTTGAATTTGGATTTGCTTGGGGACGTGTGGTTAAAGACCGATAAAAGAGAGTGAAAGCTATCTCGTGTTGACCGCAGTTGACCGGTCAAGCGATATACTCTATATCGCTCAGGTGAAAGCGATGTAGCTTTCCTCGCTGAGCGATATAGCTTCCCTCGCTCCTAGGGTTCCTCCATAGTAAACAGGCGTCCGGGAGGGGCTGTGAAAAAACACTGTTGGGATGATTTCTCTCACATCCATAGTAAACAGCCTTAGACTTGATTCAGTTGTGTATAACTGTAAGCCATAGTAAGATTTTTGGTCTATATAGTACTCAGACTCGTGGGTTTTTTCCTCGTAAGAAATGTCCTAAGGTGACCTCGAATTCCATGGAGGATGGCAAAACTTTTGTCAAAGTGACAATTTTTAATTTTTTTTTTTTTTTTTTGGTATTTGGACAATTTTTAATAAGTGAGCGTCACGAGGGAGAATTTCTCCACGGCAAAGACAGCAATCCTGGAGCATCTAAACTTACCGGTTTACCTTGTGCTTGGATATTTGGCACAGCATACAGGAGGGTGAAAACTGGCGCTAAGTCACGGGCTTTGAACTCTACGATCTCTATCTCTTCAACATGCGATTACCAACAGTGAGGCATTTCCATTTCTCGAAACAAATCCATACAAAATCACAAGAACTAGATTCAATTTTAAAGGGTCTGTGCTTTTCCGGAAGATTAACGGAAGGGATTAATCTCTTATGCAGTTCAGGGTTACAGTTAAAGCCACAGACCTACTCTCTTCTATTACAAGAATGTATACACAGGAGAGAATACAAGAAAGGGAGAAGACTTCATGGAAATATGATCGTTCTTGGAGTAACACCTGATGAATTTCTACAGACAAAATTGTTAGTACTTTATTCGAAATCCGGAGATTTAGAAACTGCCCACAGTATGTTCGACAGAAATTCTTCTCGAAATGCAGTTTCGTGGAATACGTTGATAGCGGGATATGTACAAACGGGTAAGGAAGAAACGGGGTTGAATCTTTATTATAAGATGAGATCAAGTGGTTTGCTTCCTGATCAATTCACATTTGCATCGGTTTTTCGAGCTTGTTCTTCTCTAGCAACGCTGGAACAGGGGAAGAGAGTTCATGGTGTTATGATAAAGAGTAAAATTACTGATAATGTTGTTGTTAATAGTGCTTTAATGGATATGTATTTCAAATGTAGCAATCCTTATGATGCTCGTAAAGTTTTCGATAAAGCTTCGGAAAGAAATGTTATCACTTGGACTTCTTTGATCGCGGGATACGGTCAACATGGAAGAGTGAATGAGGTTTTGGAGTTATTTCATAGGATGATAGACGAAGGATATAAACCCAATTATGTTACTTTTCTTGCAGTTCTTTCGGCTTGTAGTCACGGAGGTTTGGTAGATGAGGGTTGGAAGTATTTTTCTTCTATGACAAGAGATTTTGGTATTGAACCGAGAGGTAAACATTATGCAGTAATGGTGGACCTATTAGGACGGTCTGGTAGATTAAAAGAAGCATATGAGTTTGTTAAAAACGCACCTTGTGATGAGCACTCGGTAATTTGGGGTGCATTTCTTGGCGCTTGTAGAAATCACAAAGATTTAGAGTTAGCAAAAGTTGCAGCTAAGAAGTTTTTCGAAATGGACCCGGAAAATGCAGGAAAGTATATTGTTCTATCAAATGCTTATGCGATGTTGGGACTATGGAAAGACGCGAGAGAAGTTAGAGAAGGCATGCGAGTTTCAGGAGTGAAAAAAGAACCTGGTTGCAGCTGGATTGAGATCCAAAGAGAAGTTCATATGTTCCTTGCTGGAGATAAGTTTCATAGAAAAAGCGAACAAGTATACGCGACTATAAAAGAATTGACATCAATTTTGAAAGATGCAGACTATGTTCCAGATATAGGAGACGAAGAAGGGTTTATGGATGAATGATTCGTTTCTTTCACTTGAAAAAATGATTCATTTCTCAAGTGACAATGTAAAGTTGTCAAACTGGGACTGATATGTATAAAAACAAGGTACTTTGATTGTCTCTCTAAATTAAATACCAACCCAATTCTTGTGCAGATCAAGTGGTCTCATTCACTTCTATCCGTGGGAATCATGCTGTTTGCAAAGGTTTCTCATTATTCAACTGCAGTTACTGAGAAGGCATTTATGAGGCTTTGTTATTCAGCATTATCAGGTGACGGAGTGTATGAGGTAGTCAATTATTAAGTTAATCAGGTGGTTGCCCTTGCTCAATGTAACGTATAGCTGATTTGAGATTGAAAGGGAGGAGATTACAAATTTTGTAAACTTAATCATGCCCGAGCGAGCAAGCTTTTGCTGTTAACATATCGAGTTGGCTGAATAGAAGTTGTAGTAAAAGATGCAGACTGCAAAGCAGTCCCTCTAGAAGAATGAAAGATAACTTCACTTCCGTCAGCTGGAGCATATTTTGCAGTCATTTCATATAAGCGCCACAAGTAAGGAAAAAGCCGGGTGTAGACAGAGTTTTCTAGGGGTGCTAATATACAAAGACCACTGGAATGTCTCTCAAGTCTCATGAAAAACCCTACTCTTCCCGTAAAGACATGATGAATGCAAACTATCCGACACTTTTCCCTCCAAAACCCTAAACCCTGAATTGCTTTTCCCTCCCTGAAAAAGTGAAGGAAAATTCTTCTGAAATTCCCTCCTAATTTAAATTCTGAGTGCGATAACAAATTACGAAATTAATACTACATGCTTTTAATATCGAAGATGAAATCCCTTATTTCTCCAGCTTTATCAGCCTTCTATTATCCTCATCATTTACCTAGAATTAAACCTTTTCTATCTCCTCCTCAAACTCTAATACCCTTCAAACCTAAATCTATCCAAAACCCCCATCATTTCAGCATTTGTAATTCGTTTTCTTCAATAAAAGGTTCCAATTCGAGTTCTTTAATGGATGGGGCTAGGTTTTCTTCTGGTGAAATTCATGTGATTTGTGGACCAATGTTTGCTGGGAAAACTACTGCTCTTCTGCAGCGAGTTCAGGCGGAAATCGATCTTGGCAGGTTAAAATCAGTTGTTTTTAGAGCTTGTTTTATTTCCTGTGTTATTGTTGTTTCTATTTGTGCAGGAGTTCTAGTACTTATGCCTTTATTCTATAGAATTTTGAGGTCTTAATGAGTTTATGGTGTGCGCAGATCTGTTATGTTGATAAAATCAAATAAGGATACAAGATATGGATTAGATTCCGTGGTAACACATGATGGGACAAAATTGCCTTGCTGGGCTTTGTCCAATCTATCATCCTTCAGTCATAAACTCGGGGCTATTGCTTATGATAAGGTAATTTGTTTTTGAATAATCTAAATTAGAAATTTAGTTGTTTTCTTAATTCGATCCATGTTTGTTTTTGTAGCTTGATGTAATTGGTATTGATGAAGCTCAATTTTTTGGAGACCTTTATGATTTCTGCCGCAAAGCAGCTGATCATGATGGAAAGACTGTAATTGTTGCAGGCTTGGATGGTGATTACTTGAGGTAGTGAACATGATAAGTTTGTTGGTCTTGCAGTTGTGTTTCATGTTTTGATCAATTTTGTTGTTAGCATAATTCTCGTCGTCACTATTTAATGGGTGACTTGTTTTTGTGTGGCAGGAGAACCTTTGGTTCAGTGCTAGATATCGTACCATTAGCTGATTCCATAACTAAACTGACTGCTCGATGTAACGTTTGTGGCAAGCGTGCCCATTTCACCCTGAGGAAGACAGAAGATACACAGACCGAACTAATTGGTGGGTCTGATGTCTACATGCCTGTGTGCCGTCGGCACTATGTTAGTGGACAAGTGGTCATCGAAGCTACAAGGGCTGTCCTGAAATCTCAAAAGGTTTTTGATGATTCCTATGTCGAAGGAGTAACTATTGCTAATCAGTAATAGAAGTTCTTAAAAAGCCTTGCATATATTGTGGGAGCTGTTATGACTTATTGTGCTGTCTGAACGTGTTATTTCAGAATTCAATAGAGGGTTTGTTATGTCCTGTGCACCTTTTTTATTTTGTAAATTCTAGTTTTGATTAATGCATATAATGGAATTTCAGTTACTCCAGAGATTTAGCTTAGTCGTTAAAAATATCTGATGATCAATTCAGTAAGTCGTATGGAAAACATTATAAGAAAGAATGGCATGGATAGTTGCCATTTCCAAAATCGATTGCCCAAGGTAAATGTGTAAGGTGCTACTTTTCTAAAGAACATCGAAAAAACTTAGGATCGTTACTTCTGCAAATTATGAAATGGGTGGCATACATAAGTGACTGCGGTGCACTATGCAGTTGTCTGAACAGCTATACTCTGGATATTACCATTGACTAGGTATATGGCTTTACTGTTGTCTAACAAATTTCTTAAAGCTTAAGTTTGGAGAAATTGTAATATTCTTTTTTCCTGTAGTACATCCCTTGATCTGCAATTTAATTTCATGATAGCCAGTTATGTCACCTGCTGAAAACCTTTAGGGTATCCGAAATGCAGCATTTGTGCCTCAAGTCTCCTTGCCACTCCTTGCCGAAAGGTGTAAGTAACTAAGGATTTCCTCTATAGTTTTTTGATTACATTGATGTTGCTTGTCTTAGCAATTACATCTGCAATGTTTAATGGTTTATGGAAGTAATGCCATCTAATTGATTGCACATTAGAACCAATATTTTTCTTTACTTGAAAATTTATTATAATGGTGATGTGTATATACAATGGTTCATCTCCACACTTAGCTTAGTAACTTGTGGTTTGCAAGATAATTTAGATGATAAATATTACTTCCATGTTTACTAGCATATAAATTTTCATACATTTAATGCTTGTTGGCTGTTGTGATTCTGCTACATTGATTTGGGCCAGGGGACAGAAGGACCGGGTCTAGCTAATCTGCTTGCTTTGCCTCGACCTATCAAAGATATTCTGCGGAAGACCTTGAGAATCCTGTTGGCGTACTTTCTCTGAGAAGCAAAACTTACTGAGCCGATGCAACTTGTTACTTGTCCAAGTGGATTCCTCTTCTTACTCGATGATCTTCCATCCAATCCAAATGGCCCCATGATATCTGGTCTGCCAAATATAGGTTCCGAGCCAGTGGAAATCGGTTGCCATTGGAGGCTTCTCTTCAGCGATATTAGCTCCTGTTCTAAGGTCTGAATTCTGAAGCTTGTAGATTCATAATCACTCCTAGATAATTCAGCCGATCTTTGCACTGCTAGATCTTTCTGCATCAAGAAACCCAATGGCCTAACTGTTGCTTCTTCTCCATTTGGTTCCTCAAATGGTGTTTCTCCAAGAAGGTGATTTTTAGGGTTTGCATATCTTGAACTCCAGAGGCTGCCAGAGAAGTCGGCATATTTTTCATACCTGAAAGAATCCGAACAATCTTTAAAAGCTTGGTGTGTATTCAGCTGCTGTACAAAAAGTGCTTGGACAATCAAACGCAGTGGCATCAACTCATTTTGAACAGCTTCGATGCATGTCTCTTGAGATAGTCTCTGGCAATTGAGGTATTTGCATACTAATCCCTTCTCTTCTTGAGATATATTTCGATGTTCCTGGAAAGAAGAAAAAGATTGTGTAAATTAGTAAATACACAGAAGATAAACATTGCACCATGAGCAAGAGACATTGGTTTGCATGATATAAATACTTACAGTAAGGAAAGTGTTCATGGCCCTGTAGAGATGGTCATGACTCTGTCGATATGATATGGGTACCATCTCGATCAGATCCATGAATCTTTTGGTCCCCATATTTGGATCTGCAGCTATTTGTGAAACATACTTATCCCATAGTTTTGCAACAATACAATTCATGTCTGAAGGTGTCTGATCTATAGTTGCAGTCGATGATAAACAAGTGTAAATTATACTCTCCATTGTAGCCAACTCCACGCTAGATGACATTGACTCCATACCGCTAGAAGGAAGCAAGAAATCATCTACCACTGCCAAATGCAATACAGATGCAATCTGATCTTGCAGCTTTTTCTTACTATCCTCATTTAGACCGAGATGAAGAGCCCTAGCTAACAAAGCAAAGTAAAATCCGACTGGAATTACTCTACTTGCTTTCTCTCCCACCGGAATCAAATCTAGTATGCCTTGTAAGATTACTGAAACCTTGTTATTTGCATCCTCCCCTCTTGTTCTTTCAATACTCTCCCAGAACTGGTGTGTCTTCTTTGAGAGAACCCATTTATTTGCATAGAAAACAATTATTGGACTAACATATTTTTCCTTCATTCCTTGTCTCCTCAGGGATCGAATTATCCTCTGAAAGAATCTGAAAGGAAGTGCAATGAGATCTTTGATCCATAGATCCTGAGCAGCTATTTCCTTGACAGTTTCGCAGCTCCAAGCTTGACCAGCCATGGTTTCCAGAGTAATAACTGGCCTTTCCCGTCTATGCTCAGGATCAAGAATTTCCATGCAAGCCATGAATGCAAGAGACTCTACACATCGGCTCACAATCAGAAGCTCTTCTGACAAAGGTAGTAGTGTTTGGCATTTTTGAAGGACAATCAAGGTATCATCCCAATTCTGTAAGACTACTTGGTTAAGATAAAGATCAGAACGTTCACAGAGGTTCCCCATGCCATATTCTTCGGTCATTTCAAGAAACTCAGCCGCACTTCGGAGAGCTGCAACGTTAAAAGGGTCAATCAAAGTTGAAGAGCTGTAGCTAAATAAAGCAACCATTTCGAAGACTTCTGATCCTCCAGGAAAATTATGCGGTAGTTCTATATCAGTTGATTCAAGTAATGCCCTCTTAAAGTAGCCACTCTTTGAAAGTAATGGATGCTGCAATATCATCACAGAGAAAACAAAAAAGGTCAGTGCATTTGACTTAACTTCCAACTTTGAAATTTTAAAACCAGCTCAAACTTCATATAATTCTTACCTTGTGAAGATCATAGACTCTTTCACCAACTCGAACATGAACTGATACAGGTAAACCAGTTTCTTGACTCCTGCAACAGCACATAAATTTTAAAATTTCAATCACACCACATGGAAACAGTAGAAAAGAAAAGTTGAAGTAGAAAACTGAAGTAGACGACAGATGATTAGTGTCAGAGATTACTTACCATGCAATTATCTTGATTTTTAGTAAAGCTCCAACATTAGGAGAAGAGAAAGGACTTAATGCGAGAGCACTGGTTTTTGGGCTTGTAGTATCCATTATTAGAAACTCATGCAAATCCTGTACAGCTGAACTCATATTTTTAAACTCTTGTTCACACTAAAACCCAGTTAAGCATATAAGTATTGAAGGAAGACTTTGGATACTTATTCAAAAGCTGTAAAAATGGCAGCAAAAATCTCAAAACCCCTTCAAAAGTGTGATTGAGCTCCTAGAGTTCGGAAGAGGTGGTATAAGCTAGAAATATAAGGATTTTTGGAGAGAAAAGGAAGTGGTTTTGTTTAGTTCAAGTGTTGACAAAGGGACAACCCTTGGAATTTAGTCAAAGTCAAAACCGCACGAGGGGACTTAAAAATTTCAAATTTTGAGGTTTAAAAATGTGTTATATCAAGTGTTGGGGAGTTGATATCTCGTGCTTCTTTTCAGCCTCGAACTGCTCAACATGAACAAGGAAACGGGAAACTTTTCTTATTCATCTCCCTATGAATAATTCCATGTTACTCTGTTGTGCAAGTAATTTGTTTCTGTGTTCCCATCTCAACCTACAATCATAAAACACCAGTCCTTTATCTGGGGCTGTGATCTCATATTACCAGTCTAGAGAGGGGCAATGAGAAACCATGAATGGTTAGGGTCAATGTTTGATGCCAAGGCAGTACTATGAGTAAATTTAGTAGTCATTTCTCATGTAGTTTTTGCCAGAACTTGGATTAGTTCTACACTGGTGCTTAGGAGTCCGAAAACTCTACATGTAGAGATGTAGAAAGTAGAGAGGAGAGAGATACATAGAGAAATGTGAGAAAAAAATTAATGGAAACCCACAAAATAATCCAATGGTGCACCCCCTATAGATCTGAGGGTGGTGGTGGTGCCACATCACTCTCTACGTTTTCTCTACTCTCTACACCAAGGAGCTCCGGAGTGAGTCAGTAGGTATCAGTTAACCCAGCAGGGAGATTGCTGCACTTGTCTATGTTTGGATGGGTAAAAATGACATTTTTTCTATGGAAGGTGCGAGGGTAACTGTTTGTCATTCTTTAGAGCTAATCACCTCTTCGATGGATGGTAAAGATTGTCACCTATGTAGGTCCTCAACGGAGCTCCGCCACTCGGACTCGTAGGTCTTGTTCCCTCCTGATGGCTGTCTACATGTGTTAGGTACAGGTGGGTTACACTGAATCACATAGAGAAATGGATATAAAGAGCGATAGGTGAATTGAGGAAGAAGTATCTTGTCTGCTTTGTTCCACATGCTATAACACCCAAGACGGCACGGCTTCTGAAATTTAGGACTTGTTGTTTGCTTTTTTGGGTTTATGGGTTCTTACTCTCCCCTTCCCCAGCAAATCCCAAAATTCCATTCCCTCTATCAAATAAATTAGTATTTAATCAATATACAAAATAGTTCTTATTTAATACTTACTTAATATTTAATAGATTTACAGTGGAGCTAATTATACCCCAGTCTAGATGATTCTTTATCTCTGCCCTTGAGCTGTAAATCTGGCTCTTTCTTTTTTTCTAGATCCAAGTTTACTGGTACTAGCATAAATGGAGGTGCATAAAATATCTTCTTCTCATTTTGATGGAAGATACGTGCAGTGTCTGATCTCACACATTTCCTTTGTTCTATTTGGTTAATTGCTCATCCTTCTCCACTTATTTTTATGCTAATAGCTCAAGTACGACCATATCTGACTCTGTAGACGTTCAATTTAAAGCTAAACTGGCTTGCAAGCTTTATATCTTTGTGTGTTTACAATCGGTAAAAATGGGGAATGGTTTTGTTGATTGTATAACCTTATTACTGTCTATAGGGAAACCACACAATTACCTTGAGAGAATCGTTGGAAGGAGTATAGTAATTGAATAGGAATTAGCAGCTACAGAAAAGCTGTCAATTCCTTAAAACTGAAGCAATACATTCCTTCGGAGAAAATTTGTAATAAAGAAACAAAGAACAAAATTAGCGGGTTTGAAACTTTAAACATTTATCAAGTTTCAGCCAACTTGGTATCTTCCTATCAATTTTTATAATATTGTTTTTGGATCTGATGGTGATCTCTTCATTATTTTACTTTTATAGGTAAACTGTTTGTTTGGTGGGACAAATTGATGAGAAGTAACTTTCAAAGGATTAATAGCTTGTTTGGATTTTTAGAATGACTTCTGGAAGTAGAAAAGTTAACTTTTTCTGAAGCAATTTTTTTTTTGCTTCTGACTTTTGAAATCGACTTCTGCTTCTCCAGAAGCAGAAATCAGAAGTGCTTCTGTATCCAAACAAGCTATAAACTTCTTATCAACTTCTTTTTATAGGACCCCCCTTCCT
>JAJJMA010201878.1:42869-58977 GCA_023529015.1 Papaver nudicaule | reverse complement strand
AAAAAAAAACAAACAACAACAACAACAACACACAACGACAATAAGAGAGAACACTAAAACCCTCGAAAGATAACATCACCATCTGAGTGCTTAGCATGAAACATTTCTGTTCCACATTAACCAGGGGACTTTCTGTAGATGGTGAAAAATGAGAGAGGGGCAAGATTGTCAAAACACTCTCGAAACCATGTCTTATTAAAGGCAATCGCCTATTCAGGCTCATCTCTATAGCTCAGAGTGCAATCCATTCCATGAGCCGAATAAACTCTCTATGAGCTCTCTCTTATAACTCCGGTGGGGAGGGTAATATCATAGAGAAGTACTAATGATCTCACCAACATATTAAACCCATTGATATGCTCACAGCCAGGTCTCGCTTGATGGTACACGGTGAAGAATCAACAGAGACGTATCCTCATGGATTTCCTCTTAAATACGACTCAACATACGAGTCTTGGTGCAAACCTCGGAAATATTGAAGCTCCAGGCCGGTCCAGAGCTCTCTGAGAAGCATACACCAGCCTAAACAGGCCTAAGCGGACCTAATCCCAAGTTCAGGATGGTCTAGCATACCATGGATAAACACGCCATGACCTCAAGTGTGTTGTAGCATAAGCACTCACACCACGACTAAGGCACAGGCTGCCCAAAGTCGACCTTGGCCAGATGCCAAAGCCATAAACGCCACATAGCATGGCACCACAAACCATGAAGCCACCATGGATCCGCAAAAATTAGCCTTGGCCTCATGGCGTAAAACGCCACAAACCTACTTAGTCTGGCCAAAGGCCAAGACCATAACAAGAAGCATAGCCGTCAACAGGCTGGCCTTGGCGCCATAGTCCATGGCGCCACAACAAGTGGACCTTGGCCAGAAGCCAAGGCCGTGGCGCCATAAGCCCTGGCGCCACCTTAACACGACTAACGCCAAAGCGCGTCTAAGATTGGCCTTGGCTAAAGCCAAGGCCGTGGCGCCATAGTCCATGGCGCCACAACAGGTTGGCCTTGGCCAAAGGCCAAGGCCGTGGCGCCAAGAGCCATGGCACCACCATAATTAGCACCAAGGCGCATTCAAACACTCATGGCCTTGGCCAAACAGCCAAGGCCACTCCTATATTCGTGTCCCGGAGGCATTACACTCATGTTGGTCACGACAATTAGTCGTACGACTCTTAACTCAACTACGCAATATCTGCGTACCACTCGCTCGAGACATCAAAACATCACACGGGGGGATAACTTTAGGGGTATTGGTCTGGCGGTCTACGACAGTTGAAAGCAACTGATGGAGATAGTGGACAATTACGAGAAGATGGCGCGAGTGGGCATGTTCCACACGACTCAGGCAGTTACGGAAACCAACGCATGTCCTCCACTCCTCCACTCTTCCACGACTTCCACCTTCTCTGTCAAGAGATCAGGGTGAGTTCAAACTATAAATAGAGGCTTCCTCTATTTTCCAAGGCAGAACATTAGAAACGTTCAGAACACCTAGAACACACAATCCAAAAACAACCAGAGCCTCAGAGAAAACACCTGAGAATCGAAATACGTTTCTAGCCTTGGAGATTTCCAGTCGACTTCACGACGGAGATCTTGAACTCTTACACCCAAATCACATCCTCAACCTGATCTCAAGTTTCTTCGCTGTTTCACTCCCTAGACCAACCTCTATCCTCTCTGTGACCGAAGCAAGACGGGAACGACCATCCTTGGTTTAGGCTTGTCTTGTTCGACTTTGATCTCCGAGCACTACGAAAGTACCCAGAGACGGTACATTGTTTTTGCAGGTTAAAACACCTTCAGATTTGATTGATTCACACAAGGGAGTCAATACAAGAATCCGAAAGTCTATGTCAACAACCAAGTACGATACTTTAATTATAAATGATAAATCAAATATAACGCGGAAGTAAAGTAAAGTACACACAAGATTTTTGTTGACGAGGAAACTACAAACTCGTAGAAAAACCCCGGGAGTCCGGGACCTCGTCCAGTTTGAATACTCTTAAGAATTAAGCCGCCAACACACCTACTCTCAGACTCCGGACTAGCTGGTGCAGACAATATGACCCTAATACAACTATTAATCACAAAGATTTCCCCTCAGTACTCCTATGCCTCCAACCACAGCAAGGTGGTCACGCACATGTACTTCCTTACGCAAACAGACGTCATTTATTGTCTTACTCAATAGTTGCCTCACAGCCCGTCGTGAGGACTATCGCTACCCGACCTCCAATCGGACGATTACAACCTTATGGACAACAACCAAATAACGGCTGGTCAAATCAAAGATGATATCCTTGGTGACTAACAGATATTACACCGAAGTTGTTTTACACCAAGAGCGAGGATATTGAGTTTACTTAGGCAATAAACACCTCGAGATATCGATCAAGGTTTCAAAACCTAAACTCTCGAAAGAGCAACCTTGTCATCCCAGTTGGAATCAAGCAGATAGCTGTAGCAAGTACGATATGATATGACCTTGAAGAACGGTGTACCTGCAAATAACTAATCTAATAACAACAATCTTGATTCCACTCAATATTTATAGTTTAGGCACACAAACCGAAAGCGGCTTGCTGACAAATCCAGGTTAATAGATAAAGAGTATGTTCTAATAACAACGATCTTGAGTGGCCTTATTGCAGAAGAGAGGGACCATAGAATAAACAAGATCGCACGGTTTGATAGACGTGATAGAACAGAACACAAGTACAATACAAATAAGACTAGTAAAACATAAACTAGTTTCCCGCAGAGGTACTTCTAGGTTTCTCGATCCCTAGAGAATACTTTCACGCAATTCTAGAGCAAGAGCAAAAGCTCAAAGGTAACTGAAAAGAAAAGCGGCAAACACAAGCTATCAATTCCGAAGAAGAGCTTGGTAGAGGGATAAAGCTTTCAGGAGAGATACCACTCCTATTTATATTGACTAAGGCTTAGCTTTGAAATGAGGCTAACTTAATTTCGGAAATTCATTAAAGCACATTTCCATATTAGTTCTGAAGTTCCTCACTTAGACTCATAGCATTTAATGAGATCTAATACTATGGCATTTTACGTTAAAGAAAAATATAATTCATAAATGAAAATATATTTTCAATAAATGTTTGGACAATAGTAAACAAAGCACATAATACTCATAAGGTATATTTTGATATTTCATTAATTCGAAATATGGTGCTTACCAAATATGCTTCCTGGGAAAGAGCTCAATTCGAAACGTGTCCTTTAGTTTTGAAATCTCCTTAAGGTATTATTACTTCCAAATGTCGTCATCAGCTTTAATAATGTCGACATCACTTCCTAGGCTTTGTTGGACGGTCCAGAACGATCCTAGGTGGAAGTGGGATCTGGTCCAACGTGGTTCAACGTTCCGCATAAACGTATCCTTACAGACGTGGACAAGCCTTGTGTGTTAAGCTTAAGTGAACACGTAGGTTCAAGAGACATTCCGAATCACGCATTAAGATATACCATGGATGTACAGTGCATGATTCAAACGAGCAATAACAAAATGTTGAATCTCCTGAATTCTTGATTCCAATGTAGATGATCACGTTAATGATATCCAAGAATTCAAATCAAAATATCAAATGAATAATCAAATGAGTATTTGATCAAGTAGTATATCCAAACGAAGATCTAATCACGTACAGTATTGATCAAAAATCATCTGTCTACTAACTAGAGCGACCAACCATATTTCTGATGATGACTCAAACAACTTAGTTGTACATTGAAAATGAACTAATTCAAACTTCAAACTGAGAATATCAAACTCATTTAATTCGTTGAAGCACAAATCAAAATGATAGAGTTTGAACTTCGAAAATACGCATTCTGAGATAACCATTTTGAGGTTTCGAAACCTACATATTGTTTGGCAGAAACCAGATTAAGGTTTCGAAATCTAAAGTTCATTATAGACCAGAACCAAATTAAGGTTCCCAAATCAAGTTTCCATATTGCGAAACCAAAGTGAGGTTCCAAAGTCTAGATTATGTTTAACAAAACCTTGGTTAAGGTTTCGAAACAGGAAACACATATTAGAGTTTTATTACATATGTTTGGGGTCGAACTTGAGAGTCCATGTGGTCAAGCACCGTTTCAGCATCACACCTTTTTAGCCTTGACGCACAGGTTATATTTCTCGGTTCACATAAACCTTTAGGAAACCCCAGGGTTTTCTCGACCTTTTAGAACTCACATGGTTAAGATTCATTGATCTTGATTCTCAAGTCACTGTTAGCCAGCAAACATAGTATCAAGCTCATGTTGTCTCATTGGTCACAATATTTAAGTTTTGTACCAATAGCTCACGGATACGAAAACCAGATTATGGTTTCGAAATCAACGTTTACTTTTACCAAAACGTACATTGAGGTTTCGAACATTGAAATTCCATAAGATAAGATAACAAGAATATGGTTTCGGAATCCAGAAGTTTAATATGGCATACGGGATATTTATATACAGAATCAAGTAAATGATTCAGAACTTCAGTATTCAGAGCCAAACCAAGACGTGGCATTCGATGCTCAGAACAACAGTATATCGAGTCTACACAACATAAGTGTGAGTCACGATCTCACTTACATTTAGCTCATACAAGTATTTGCTAATCAATCCGACAGAGTCAGACTAGGTAAGCAGAGACACAAAACTGTGATGGATCAAATCTCGTAGTACTACCGAGACAACATCACACTGCTATATCCAGCTCGAAGGTTTTAGGAAAAACCTTATATTACTTAGCGACGGAGAACAAAAGAAAGATCTAAGCAATATTGGAACGTCATAACTTCAACACAAATATCGCAAGCGATAAAGTGGAGTTATCTTAAGACACACTGATCACAAGTGATCAAGTCATAACTTAAAGCTCAATAAGAGAGTTATGTTTTTGTCTTTTGTAGCACAAGTGTAAAAGAATCGCGTTATTTGGATTCACTAACCTCTTGAATGATGAAGCCGGATGTCTTTGTTTGATCTTCAGTCTTTCTTCAACTCTTCAAGTAGTGATTCCAAATCCTACCAAAATCTTCCACAACCTAAAGCTAACTCACTCATGATTTTACCTAATGTGTGTTATTTGGCGGTCGAGTTTTGATCACTAAATTTGACAACTAAGCTTGACATACCAACACTTAGTGAGGTTGACCGATCCATGCTCTTATAATATCCCCCTTTGTCAATTTTAGTGACAAAAACTCTTTACATAGATGAACGAGAAATTTCAAACCTAAGTTTTACGCTGCGAGTTCTTCTACTTAGCTTGACAGCACACCAATAGTACCTGCAAAATATGTCAGTCTGCAAACAAGATATGTACTATTGAAAAACCAATACACTTACTCCCCTGAATGTAAGCTCGGATGTCTATCATGTCCGACGTATTGTTATCAACTGTAGCACAACGTGAAAGTCTATAGTACTAGTAACATCTAGTGTTACTCCCCCTTAGTTAATGCTTTCATTCATTTTTCAATATACGCACAGGCATTTTTCTCCCCATATGACACTGCTTACTGTCAAAGACCAAGCATTAAACGAGTCAAGCTTTCAATATTTCTCCCCCTTTTTGTCAAAAAGAATTGACAAAGGGTCTCGAAAATATTTGGGTTTGAGATAAATGCTCAAGTTCAGAGAACTCGATTCAACATATAAGAATGATTGCATTCATAAGGGTCAGCATTTGGACAAGTTATACAAAATATATATATATATATATATATATATATATATATATATATATAATAATCAGCACAAGTAACCTGTCAGGAAATAAAAAGATATAAGCAGATATGAGTTATATTCCCTGTATATTCCACAACCCCGCTCCCCTAAAGATATTTTTCTATTAAGCGCAAGTTCACAAAATAACTCTCCCCCGTTGGTTGTCATTCCCTCGGACAAGAGAACAACGGAAAAGTCTTCGCCAGAAAAAGACTAAGATCTGGTTTTGGATTTTCGAACACGTCCGTAGTCTTACTAGATACCAAAACCATTGATTTATGCGTATATTATCTTAGCCATAAGACACAAAGAGATCCAATAGCATTGTGACTAGCATAAACTCAATCTCCTTCTTACATAGTTATACTTATACCTGCATACAAAGTCATTACTACAAATATAACAGCCACAAACATAAGGAGGTCGAGATATCAAGATATTAAAACAATTATATAGATCAGCTCCATAGGAGATAAAAGAATTATCTTGATAACCTGCAACATACATTCATAATAGATTCGGAAATATTAAATCAAATGTTGCATTCGAAACTGGCGTAATAATATTATTTTTTTGTCGATTCTCCTGATTTTTTAATTTTTTGAATCAAATGTTCATAACAGAATCGAAATTCATGCGATATATATATATTTTTCTTTTCGAAACAGGAATTGAAAAAATAACAACTCAAATAAAAACTCTTAATAATTTTTATTTATAATAGTGTCTTTGAGTAACATTTTTATTTATCTTAGGTGACGAACAATGTCACTAGAGAGTTTCTTCAAGATCCTCAAATTTTTCAACTTCATCATTGCAGAAATCTCCACAAATTTCACGAATCCGCTTCACAGTGTCTTGATTGTGCTCATGTGCCAAAGAGTTGACTTTTTGATTTACAGTTCTGATTAACTTACGATTTCCCAATCCAAGTTGTATGAGACGTCTTTGGTTACGAATAACCACTCTTTGTTGTTGCATAAGCCTATGCTGAAAGTCTACAGTGTTCGAAATCATTTTTTTGATGTTGAACAAATCCATTTTTGCATCAAGGCAATTTTGGACAAGTAGATCAATGATAGTAACATTGGAAGAGCACATATCTTTTCCTTTGAGAGGAGTTGTCTTGTCTGGATCTAGTGAAATCTTAACCGATTTGTTAAAATCAGCAGATAACTCTTCGTTGACATTAACCGATTTGGTTTTTTTTTTACCTAAATAGAAACCTTTAAGTCATTAAAGCAAATATTTGAACCTGTCAGAAAAAAATTAATCGAATCTTATTCTCCATAAATCTGAGATATTTCGAAAACGTAGAGGATTCGAAATCAAGGCTGGGAAATATCATAAAATCTTTGACCTATAGTTTTATTTTTGGAAAATTTCCAAGGCATGTGACAGACTCATATATCCTAAGTTTCACCTTTTATATTTATATACATATATATATATACACACATATATATTACATTTAGTGTCAGATATTCAGATGTTCTCTCATCCTTCAAAATTCAGAAGGACACTGTTGATGAGAGAACCCTTTTTGCTGATTAGGCAGAATCAGATCCAGTTGGGCACGATACCCCACGGGATGAGCCACTTTTACTACAAGATGAACATACCTGATTGTTAGTGCTATCACAGCTTGAAGTTGATCTGGATTGATTGAATAACCACGAGAGGGTGGAGTTTTTTTTTTTTTTTTTTTTTTTTATAGAAGATCGCTTCTTTAGATCAGTCATGGCAGAGAGTCAAGCTAGGTCAGCAAGAACTTGTCTAATCTCACTAAACATGTGTTCAAGTTTTTGTATAGACTCATCATGGAATTTTAGCAGCATATTCCTTTCCAGTCAAATGTGCTATCCAAATTTTTAGATCTCAACTTGTTTAGAAAGAGTTCCCTTTTTGAAACTGGTGAGTTACATGGGGTTTCTTCTAAAGAGATATATGCGAAACTTGCAAGACATCTAAGGAGATCATTTTCAGCAATGTTTGAAGGAAATTTTGTGGATAATGCAACATTTTTGTTCCTATACCTTGCTCAGTGATGACTTGTTGAAGTATATCTGAGAAGTCAAGAACATGATAGAATCTACTACAGTAATCCTTAAATGATTCACCTGGTTTGATAGCGAGATTATTCCATTCTAGAAGGATAGTATCATAGTTATGTGATACTTGTCCGTAGAGCGTGTTCAGTGTAGCCCATGCATCATGTGAGCTTTTACAGGCGATAATATGACTCAGAGCATCACAATGAACAGCGCGTAGGATAGCATTAAGACCTATACCATTATTACGTGCCATACTTCTTTCATCATATGTATACTCGGCTAAAGTTTTTTGTTCAAGAGTAGTGTTGCTAACGGGAGGGATATAACCGACAACAATGAGTAACCATACCTCAAAATTGAGAGTTTTGAGATATACTTCCATAAGGTGTTTCCATTGTTGAACGTTTGTTCCGTCAAATCTTGGAGGTACGTTGACGTGATAAGAATCATAGTTCATGTTCATGTTTATTCTTATAGGTTGGATCGAGCCAAACACAGATTGTTAGATCTTAAGGTGTTTGCCCCCTCTGATACCAATTGAAAAGACGAGGGTACCGAGTACACCACCAATCTTTTGTTTTAGTCCACCTATAAGTCAAACCTTGAACGGTTCCTGTAATCAAGAACTCAAGAACAAGATCTCCTTCAGATCTGATTGATTCACATAAGATAGTCAATACAAGAATCCGAAAGTCTATGTCAACAACCAAGTACGATACTTTAATCATAAATGATAAATCAAATATAACGCGGAAGTAAAGTAAAGTATACACAAGATTTTTGTTAACGAGGAAAGTACAAACTCGTAGAAAAAACCCGGGACCTCGTCCAGTTTGAAAAATCTTAAGAATTAAACCGCCAAAACACCTACTCTCATACTTCGGACTAGCTGGTGCAGACAATATGACCCTAATACGACTATTAGTCACAAAGATTTCCCCTCAGTACTCCTACGCCTCCAACCACAACAAGGTGGCCACGCACATGTACTCCCTTACGCAAATAGACGTCCTTTACTGGCTTACGCAAGAGTTGTCTCACAGCCCGTCGCGAGGACTATCGCTACCCGACCTCCAATCAGATGATTACAACCTTATGGACAACAACCAAATAGCGGCAGGTCAAATCGCTAGATGATATCCTTGATAACTAACATATATTTCACCGAAGTTGTTTTACACCAAGAGCGAGGATATTGAGTTCACTTAGGCAATAAACACCTCGAGATATCGATCAAGGTTTCAAAACCTAAACTCTCTAAAGAGAAACCTTGTCGTCCCAGTTGGAATCAAGCAGATAGTTGTAGTAAGTACGATATGATATGACCTTGAAGAACGATGTACCTGCAAAGAACTAATCTAACATCAATCTTGATTCCACTCAATATCTATAGTTTAGGCACACAAACCGAAAGCGGCTTGCTGACAAATCCAGGTTAATAGATAAAGAGTATGTTCTAATTACAACGATCTTGAGTGGCCTTATTGCAGAAGAGAAGGACCATAGAATAAACAAGATCGCAAGTTTGATAGACGTGCTAGAACAGAACACAAGTACAATAAAAAAGACTAGTAAAACATAAACTAGTTTCCCGCAGAGGTACTTATAGGCTTCTCGATCCCTGGAGAAGACTTTCACGCAATTCTAGACCAAGAGCAAAAGCTCAAAGGTAACTGAAAAGAAAAGCGGCAGACACAAGCTATTAATTCCGAAGAAGAGCTTCGTAGAGGGATAAAGCTTTCAGGAGAGATACCACTCCTATTTATATTGACTAAGGCTTAGCTTTGAAATGAGGCTAACTTAATTTCGGAAATTCATTAAAACACATTTCCATATTAGTTCTGAAATTCCTCACTTAGACTCATATCATCTAATGAGATCTAATACTATGGCATTTTACATTAAAGAAAAATATAATTCATAAATGAAAATATATTTTCAATAAATGTTTGACCAATAGTAAACAAAACATGTAATACTCATAAGGTATATTTGGATATTTCATTAATTCGAAATATGGTGCTTACCAAATATGCTCCCTGGGAAAGAGCTCAATTTGAAACGTGTTATTTAGTTTCGAAATCTCCTTAAGGTATTATTACTTCCAAATGTCGTCATCAGCTTTAATAATATCGACATCACTTCCTAGGCTTTGCTGGACGGTCCAGAACGATCCTAGGTGGAAGTGGGATCTGGTCCAACGTGGTTCAACGTTCCACATAAACGTATCCTTACAGACGTGGACAAGCCTTGTGTGTTAAGCTTAAGTGAACACGTAGGTTCAAGAGACATTCCGAATCACGCATAAAGATATACCATGGATGTACAGTGCATGATTCAAATGAGCAATATCAAAATCTTGAATCTCCTGAATTCTTGATTCTAATGTAGATGATCACGTTAATGATATCCAAGAATTCAAATCAAAACATCAAATGAATAAACAAATGAATATTTGATCAAGTAGTAAAATCATACGAAGATCTAATCACGTACGGTATTGATCAGAAATCATGTGTCTACTAACTAGAGCGAGTAACCATATTTCCGATGATGACTCAAACAACTTAGTTGTACATTGAAGATGAACTAATTCAAACTTCAAACTGAGAATATCAAACTCATTAATTCGTTGAAGCACAAATCAAAATGATAGAGTTTGAACTTCGAAAATACACATTCTGAGATAACCATTTTAAGGTTTCGAAACCTACATACTGTTTGGCAGAAACCAGATTAAGGTTTCGAAATCTAAAGTTCATTATATGCCCAGAACCAAATTAAGGTTCCCAAATCAAGTTTCCATATAGCGAAACCAAAGTGAGGTTTCGAAATCTAGATTATGTTTAACAAAATCTTGGTTAAGGTTTTGAAACAAGAAACACATATTAGAGTTTTATTACATATGTTTGGTGTCGAACTTGAGAGTCCATGTGGTCAAGCAACGTTTCGGCATTACACCTTTTTAGCCTTGACGCACAGGTTATATTTCCCGGTTCACATAAACCTTTAGGAAATCCCAGGGTTTTTTCGACCTTTTAGAACTCACATGGTCAAGATTCATTGATCTTGATTCTCAAGTCACTGTTAGCCAGCAAACATAGTTTCAAACTCATGTTGTCTCATTAGTCACAATATTTAAGTTTCGGACCAATAGCTCACGGATACGAAAACCAGATTATGGTTTCGAAATCAACGTTTAGTTTTACCAAAACATACATTGAGGTTTCGAACATTGAAATTCCATAAGATGAGATAACAAGAACATGGTTTCGGAATCCAAAAGTTTAATATGGCATACGAGATGTCATATACAGAATCAAGTAAATGATTGAGAACTTCAGTATTCAGAGCCAAACCAAGACGTGGCATTCGTTGCTCAGAACAACAGTATATTGAGTCTACACAACATAAGTATGAGTCACGATCTCACTCACATTTAGCTCATACAAGTATTTGCTAATCAATCCGACAGACTCAGACTAGGTAAGTAGAGACACAATACTGTGATAGATTAAATCTCGTAGTACTACCGAGACAACATCACACTGCTATATCCAGCTCGAAGGTTTTAGGAAAAACCTTATATTACTTGAGACGGAGAAGAAAAGAAAGCTCTAAGCAATATTGGAACGCCATAACTTTTACACAAATATCACAAGCGATAAAGTGGAGTTATCTTAAGACACATTGATCACAAGTGATCAAGTCATAACGTAAAGCTCAAGAAGAGAGTTATGTTTTTGTCTTTTGTAGCACAAGTGTAAAAGATAATGGAATCGCGTTATTTAGATTCACTAACCTCTTGAATAATGAAGCCGGATGTCTTCGTTTGATCTTCAGTCTTTCTTCAACTTTTCAAGTAGTGATTCCAATCCTACAAAATCTTCCACAACCTAAAGCTAATTCACTCACGACTTTACCTAATGTGTGTTGTTTGGCAGTCGAGTTGTGATCAATAAATTTGACAACTAAGCTTGACATACCAACACTTAGTGAGGTTGACCGATCCATGCTCTTACAATCTCCCCCTTTGTCAATTTTAGTGACAAAAACTCTTTACATAGATGAACGACAAATTTCAAACCTAAGTTTTACACTTCGAGTTCTTCTACTTAGCTTGACAGCACACCAATAGAAGTCTTTCAACCACTAAGGTCTCAATCTCTTACCTGTGCTTCCCAAGTCTCAAGAGAAGTCTTTATAGTCGTTAGGTAAATCCCACAGAGGAACTGCTACCTTATAGAGGATGACTATACCACAACAAGCTTTCACCTAAGTGAAAAGAGTTTACGATCAATTCCACGAAGAAACTTCACGCATGCTTGATGCTTGTGGTTTTCGTTCTGAAACCCTCTATTTATAGCACTCAATAAGATAGGTTGCTTAGGAATAAAGCAATTAGTTACTTGTTCCACAAGTTTAGCAAGTGCCCGTGTAAAACGAACCCGTTACTTGACTTGCACACAAAGAAACCTAGATTTATCTCAATTGGAAATCTTTAAACATTTATCTGCCAAGTGTTTTGTTAGCTCAAAAACACTTCAAGATGTATATCCAATAGACCAGAGATAATCTTTATCTTATTGACACATTGAGAATCGTTAGATGGACCACATAAGATATTTTCGTGATAACCAAGTCCAACTAAGAGATAAACGAGTCCGAGTTTAACCCGTGTGAAATTCCAGATAATATTCACTTGAACGGTTCGGGAACCGTCCTTCTGAATTCCGGCCAAATTCATCGAATCTGTGGTTCACGTACATGTACGTGTACAAATAGATGTTTTGGAACTCGGGAGTGAAATCCGGAGTCACTGTTCACGAACCGGTTCGTGAACCGCCGTTGTTCTGACTTAGGGTTTAACTGGTCCCGCTGGAAGTTCTGGGCTGGGCCAATACTTAGACGTGTTATTACGCCCTCACCTATAATCCACTGGACTCTTGCTGAAGAGTACTCCTTCAGATTCACCCATATCCTAAACCATTGCTATGGAAAAATGGTATCGAATCTATCTCACGCATCTTGTAATCTTAGTATTCGTGGGAACCAATACTAACATAACACATGGTTATGTAGACAAGAATACAATCTTAATCGCTATTAGTATCTACTAAAGTAGCCGACTATTTCGAAAGATAGAATAAGTAGAATATAAGAATTTCCATAAAAGTCATAACTCCTACTAACCTTTTGTCGATGAAGAATAATTGATGTCTTCTTTGTCTTCACAGTCTTCGTCTTCAAGGTCTCTACTACTTTGTCTATATCCCAATTCCGAAATCTAAACTCTAGTAGGCTAAATCAAGAATTGTGTTTTGACACCTAAAACTGACAACTAGCTTGACATACCAACACTAGTGGGTTTGACCGGACAATGCCCTAACATGTTCAGGTACATTAAAGACACCTTGATCATGGTATCTACTTTCAGAAAGGCCTGACTGCTCTTCAAGGTTTCAGTGATGCTGATTGGGCTGGATCACCTGATGATAGGAAATCAACAAGTGGATACTGCATAGTTTTTGGGACTAATCCTGTATCTTGGTCTGCAAAGAAACGGGCTACTGTTTCTAGATCATCCACTGAGGCAGAATATAAATCTTTGGCTAATACAGCTGCAGAGGTGGTTTGGATATGCAAACTTTTCAAGGATCTGCACTTATTTCTGCCTATTCCTCCAGTACTCTACTGTGACAACATCAGCTCTATCTCATTGGCTTCCAATCCAATGTTTCACATCATGATGAAGCACTTAGCTATTGACTTTCATTTTATAAGAGATTTGGTTCAATACAAAACAATGTCTGTGACTTACATCTCAACTCTTCATCAACTTGATGATATCTTCACAAAGAGTCTTCATGGGCCAAGGTTTGATTTTCTGAGAGACAAGCTGAAGGTTTACTCTATAAACCAGTTCAACTTGCGGGGGGCTAATGACAGTACTAAATGAACTGTCCTGGCTACACTTGGTTTACACCACTTCTACTAGTTAGGATTTTGTTTTCTGTTATCTTTATCATACACGTGTACGTCCCTGATTATGTCAGTTGTAATTGTCGAGTGTTGGTATGTCGGTTCATTACATCTATATAATGCTGACCCCTTTGTACTGTTTTGTCAAGCTGTTATGAGATAGAATTGTTGTTTCCAAGCACTAGCAAGAGTTTTTTTTTTCTTCTTTTCTTTTCCCTTCTTCTTCTTTTGAGCTCTCCACGAAAGAAGTTAAATTGTGTGAGGAGCATCAATATTCCAAATGTACCACCAAAGTTTCGAATTTAGGGAAGGCCTAATCCCCTTGGTTACCGGATAAGCAGATTTAAAACTAACTATGGCATTAGGTTGTTGCAACAACTCTCTCCGTGTTCTTAATGTTGCTGCTGCAAGTGCAAGTGCTACTCCCTCCGTTACATTTATATAGGCGAAGTAGGTCAATTCTCTTAGATTAAGAAAATTGCTTTGGATTCATAATTTACCATGTTTTTTCTTATTTTACCCTTTGTCTTATTATCAACATAATAATTTTCTATGTGTATTTAATAAGCCTTGCTATTTTAAGGGCAAGGGGTTTTTCATTAGGGGCAAGATGTGCTTACCATATCCCATTCCAGTTTTTAAGGGGTGCTAAAATTTTGTGCAAATACTAAAAAGTTCCCCACACTTAATTTTAAATACCAAATTAATCTACCCCTAATACTTAATAAAAAATTAATACTCAAAAACCAAAAACCTCTAATACTCTCTACTACTTATCCTTCTCAACAAACAAAAACCCACCCTTCCAAAAACAACCTAAAAACCTTGACGACCCAAAAATGTTCGAATTCAATTAATCGTGTTAATCGACGATTCTAATTTTTTCATCGCCGATTCAATTCTTCGAACTCTACAAAGATGGCCAAAGAGAAGGACAAACTCATAATTCGTTTGAAGACGAAATCGATACGAAAAACAATTTCAAAACCAACTTCAACGGACAAAGGAATTGTCGAAGAAGAAGCGGAAGAACGAGCTATAAGCGAGGAAGAAATGGTAAGATTGAGAAAGTAAGTTACTTGAATCACCTCTTACGTAACTTTTATTATGTTTCGATTGATTTTAGGGAGAAAGAACCCAATTTTTTGCACTCACAGTAGAAAACTCTCAAGGTTTTGCCGTCGGCCTTGACGATTTGGCAGTTTCAGAAAAAAATTAATGAACACTCATCATGATTATCCCAAAAACCTTGACGAGATTTCTTCTGCAACTTAGGTGTTTTTCTTTTCATGGAGTTTCTCGTCATTGTTTTTATTTTTAACTTGACGAATTAAGCCTTGTGAATTTTTGGAGAAGAAAGGTGCACATAAAATCGTCAAGTAATCTTTGAAAAAGCATGACGAGTTTGGTCCTCTCAAAACATGGTCACTGTCCAAATTTTGCCAAAAATCGTAAAGTTTTTTGGCTTAGAAACTTTGACGACTTAGTTTTGCATTTTGTTTACACTCGTCATAGTTAGGGTTATCTTCTTGACGATTTATACCTTGAAAAAAAATTGGAGGAATAAGGTGCCCTTAAATCGTCGAGTAAGCCTTGAAAACCTTGACGATTTTGTTCCTCCCAAAACATGCTCACTGTCCCATTTTTTGAAAAACTCGTAAGGGTTTTAGGCATCAAACCTTTTCGAGAAGTTTCGTTTCACTTGTGAATCGTCAAGAATATCCCAAAACCTTGACGATTTGTTTCATAAATTTAAAAATCGTCATATTATGTTATATAACCTTGACGAGTTTTATTTTAATAATTATTTTTAATATTTGTGTTGTTAGGTTGAAAGAGAAGAAGAAGATTCAACTTCCACTTCCACTCCCCCATCACAACCTCGCAAAGAGGGAAATTTTTGTGGTCTTACCAAACAAGATGTAGCGGTTTTATCCTCCATGTTGTGTCCCACTCCTTCTTCTATCCCCGAACCCGATGGTAACTATCAAGACAGTGTGGTGATATTCGACCCGAAGTAAATCAACGTGACAATGATGTTGATGATGAAGGTGACAAGGAAGGTGAGGATGAAGCCATCAAAGAATGTGAAAAAGTAGAAGAAGAAGAAGAAAAAGAAGAAAAAGAAGAAGAAGAAGAAGAAGATCTTGAGGAAAATAATGAGGGTAATGGTAATGCCGTTCAAGTTGAACATCCTAAAGATAATGAGGGTAATGGTAATGTCGTTGAGGGCAAGGGCAAGGTGAAGAAGAAACTGAGGGAGAGTGATGCGCACCTTCCCGCTCCATACCTCATGCTAGAGGGAGGACCTCATGGGTTACCTG
>JAJJMA010201878.1:0-22869 GCA_023529015.1 Papaver nudicaule | reverse complement strand
CTTTGTCTTCACAGTCTTCGTCTTCAAGGTCTCTACTACTTTGTCTACATAAATAGCAGATAGGTAACTCGGTAACACGACAAGCAATAAGAAACCGAATATAAATACGAGGGAGGAGTGAATACTACTAGGTAGGTTAAAGATCTACCGAGTAATATATAAAATCTAGACAGAAACTAACGTGGGTTGTGTTCCTTCACCAAGAAAGGCTTCTATTTGTGGATTGGGTGTTCCTACGTCAATAATAGTAGAACTTGGAGAACTTGAATCTCTTATTATATTTTTTCTTCTCTTGTTGGGTGCCATCGTAATCGACGATGATTCGCTATTGATTCGGTTTTTCAATCGCCGATTAACGACGAATAATTGACGATGAAATCGAGGGGTTCTCACAGAATACTTGTATATATATTTGGATTTTTACCGGTAGTATTTAGGAAATTGACGATGGATTGAAATTAGTTAGAATGGGGAAGGGAGTAGAGAAGAAAGGGAGGAGGGGAGGAGGAGAAACCGAAGTTGTGAAGGAGAATGAGATAACTCGGTAGCTAGGGATTGTATTTAATGGGTTAGGTTAAATTGTGGCTTAATTATCTCCCCCGCTCTTTAAGGGAAGCAAGACTTTATCAAAGCTTCACCCTTAATAACCGTTAGATTTCCTTACTTTTAAATTAGGCCGTCGGATGATGAGGAGTTCCTCCAAAAATTGGTGTTGCGCACAAATGATTTTGGTGTGTGAACATCTGATATGAACCGTCAGATTTACAAGCTCCAAAAATGTAGGCCGCTGGATCGAAGAAGGATGTCGCGCTAATAAATGAATTATGAAGGGACTTAAATGAAAAATCTGATAATTATTTACGAAAATGCCAATTTCATAAAAAGAAAGATAATTTTTAAAATCACAATATCTTTCAAACTACACATTGGATTTTTTTTGAATTTTGGGAAAGCCCTTTGAATTACCTACACAACGAGTATGAATAACAATATCAAAAAATTTGTTTCTAATATATTCATATCTCTCCCAAAGTTTGATACACTTTAAAAGTTGAAAAAACCTACATTTATGTATGTTGCCTAAATGGTATTCCAACCATATAACTAAAAAATAATGTTGTCGACGTGCAATGCACGTGCATTCTACTTGTGTGTTTAAGTTAAACTGGATTAGTGAAGGTTAATTTAGACACCCCTTATCATGCCTCGTTAGATCGAGATATCAAAAACCTATGCCGAAATTCTTTTGACATAGGCCGTGGAGAATTATTCGTATTAACCTTCACTAGAAGGTTAAAATTAAGTAAAATCAAAAACGACATGAGAGTCATGAAAGTTTAAAACTAAACTAGAACGTTAGTGTAAAATTACTATTATACCCTTAATATGATTTATGTTAATGTAAAACAACATGGGTAAAATAGTAATAAGAATAATTTATAAGTTTAATTACTGTTATACCCCCACTGATTTGTCTAAATTGTGCATTAAACTATCAAAATAGGGGCAAAATTGACAAAAAAGTTACAGCTTCACTAAGCCTAGTTGGCTTTATATAATAGAATAGATAGATAGAATAGATTATGATACTCCTAGTAACAGCAGCTTAACTCATAGTCAAACCTACTCACTCCACTACTCTTTTTAATTCGTCTTATTAGGTTTATTTTGACCAGTATACCCTTGTTCATTTCATTTATCTTCATTTTTTTTTCCTCGTTCTGACATCAAATTGACTTAAAGCTAGTTTCAAACTGTTTCCTTTTCTTTTCTTTTTTTCTTCTTTTCTCTCTCTCTCTATAGATTGCTTGCTTCATCCCTAGGATAACCCTTTCAAATTTTTTCTTGCCGGATTTAATTATTTTCTCAACAATCCCCGGCTTCAATCTCAAGTTACCGTCATCAATTTCAGGCAAATATTCTTTCCCCTCTCTTATACTTGTATATTATACTGTATGTGAAAAAAACTAGGGTTTTCAAATAACCTAGGGTTTTTGTTTTGTATGATACTCTTTCTTGTTGTTGTCGTTGTTTAATTATTATAAGAAATGAAAAGATTAAGATCTTATGATGATGATCTTGATTCAGTTGGTGGTGGTGGTGGTGAGAAAGGAGGTGGAAGTTGGGGAGGAGGAGGAGGAGGAAGAAGAAGAGAGAAGAAAGATCTTGATCGTTCATTATCATCCTCACATAGAAGATTTTATGATCGAAAAGGATTATCATCTTCATCTTCATATGATCGATCACTAGATGATGATCGTGAAGTATCTAAATCTTCTAGAAAACAACGAATTGATCAGGATTCTTCTGAACCGTTTGATCGTACTACTGGTAGAAAAAACAACTTTGATAGATACAGAGAGAACAGTGATAGAGGGATTCCAGTTTCACCAAGAAATGTATATGGTAGTGGTGGTGGAGATCGTTCTCAGTTGCATCGATCAGATAGTGTTTCTGGGTATAGAAGAGATTATCCAAAAGGAATTAGGTCAGAAAGAGATCGATCACGAAGAGAAGGAAGTGTTTCTTCTAGACGAGAAGAGACTAGTGTTTTTTCATGGCGAAGATCGAATGTACTAAACAAAGATTCCGGTGAAGATCCAAAGCTTAGTTCTGATTTGAGTAGAGGAGGACCTACTAATAACCAACGTGTTACTTCCGAAGATAGAGTAAATGTGAAATCTCCAAAGGGTTCATGGAGAGATGTTGTTAAATCTCCATGTCGTTCGTCCAAAGATGTTGTTGTTAAATCTCCACAGGGGTTAGATGATGTTGTTGTCAAATCTCCGCAGGGTTCATCTGTTAAATCATCACAGGGATGGTCAAGGGATACTGTCAAATCTCCGCAGGGATGGTCGAGAGATGCTATTAAATCTCCACAGGGATCGTCGAGAGAAGTTGTTGCATCTCCACAGGGGGCATCAAGAGATGCTATTAAATCTCCACAAGGATCATCGAGAGATGTAAAATCTCCTCCATGGTCGAAAGAATCAAGTTGTGAGCAATCAAAGAGTGGGGAAGTGAAGAAGAATGATGAAGTTCAAAGAGAAAGTGGTAATAGCAGTGAAATGGAGGAAGGGGAGCTGGAACCTGAACCCAACAGTGTACCCATAGAAAAATCTCAACTCATTGCTGAAAATCCTGTTGTGGATATGCGAGAGGCTGAGTACAAGAACAAAATTGTCCCAGACGTAGAAGAATCAAAATATCTGTTCGAAGAGAAGTTGGAAGGCAATGGAGATATTGGTGTTGATGGAAAGCAAGAAACAAGAGGGTTGGTGACATTGCCAGATGCTGTGAAGGAAAATGGCAAATTACCATACTCTGAAGACAGTTCTGTTGGTGGAATCAGTGGGAGCAAAGAAGAAGATGAAGAAAAAGCAGTGGAATTGGAAGAAAATGCAAGGTCAAAAAATGAGTGTGCATCCACGACAAATGTGAAACCAAGACCCCCTGCTGAAGAGGTAGAAAGTGAGGGTGAGAGTGCAATGAAATCGTTGCCTTTTGAAGAATTACAGGAAGATGGTAAAGGTATTGATCCTGAAGTCAAAGCCGAGGATGTGGATTTGGTTGATTCGACTAAAGAAGCTGTGGAGCAAGACAGAGCACCTGATGTAGCACTAACACTCACAAATGATAAGCTAACACAAAACATCAAGGACAAAGGTAAGAGTTTGGCAGTTTCTCCGTCAAGTGAAGCTAATTCGAACGAAAATGGTCGGTGGATGGAAAGAGATTTGCTGCTTCCCAGAGATGATGCTATGGAAGGACCAAGTAGTAGGGGTTTTGAGTTGTTCTTCAGTCCTATTGTTACAAGAATAGAGAAGATAAATAGTTCTGGTATTAATAATCAGAAAGACGAGAAGCTGAAAATTGAGCCGCTTGAGCTTTGCTTAGGGTTGCCTAATGTTTCGTTGCCATTACCACTTGCTTCCGTTGATCCAATACCAACTCCTAGTTCACCTAGTCAAGCGAGGAGCATTCAATCTTTTCCAACCACGTTACGTTCAAACTCAGATGCATTTACAACATCTATGTCCTTTTCTGGTTCTCAAACATTTGTACACAATCCAAGCTGCTCACTTACGCAGAATTCATTTGAGAACAACTATGAGCAATCAGTTGGTAGCCATCCTATATTTCAAGGGATTGATCAAGCTTCAGTTGATCTTAAACGCAAGGAAGTTCCATTGTACCAAAGAATATTACTGAATGGAAATGGGTCCCTTCAAGCACCTCAAACGTCCCAAGGTATTTTGAATTCTCAAGCTTTACAAGGACAACACCATAAAGTTTTTGAAGGGAGTATTAATGGAGTACCTGTTCGGCTAGATCGACAATCAAGTCTGTCAAGACAGTTGTCAGGATTACAGTCAAGACACCATGATGATGTTAGGTCCCCTAGCAACAGCATGGGTTCTCAAGACACCAGGTCAGAGTATAGCAATAAAAAGCGTTTAATGAGAGAAAGAAGCAGTGGTAGTTTAATCAGAAGTAATAGTCAAAGGGAGTTTGAGCAGCAGCTTGTGATGGGTGGAACTGGTTTTGGTGAGAAAATCATTGCTATGATTGTTTCAGAACCAATACAAGTAATGGCTAGTAGATTTCAGGAAATGACAGAACAGTCTATAGCTTATCTAAAGAAGATCACATTTGAGATGATAATGCATGAAATCAAGTGTGAGCAGTTACAGAAAGCCCTGCAGAAGAGGTCTGACGTTACATTGGAAGCACTTTTGAAATCTCATCGTGTTCAGTTGGAGATATTGGTGGCTCTTAAAACTGGCGTGCGAGATTTTCTTCAGCGCTCTAATAACATTCCTTCTTCTGATTTAGCTGATATATTTCTCAACCTGAAATGTCGAAACCCTGCTTGCCGTAGTCTGATTCCTGTGGACGAGTGTGATTGCAAAGTTTGCTTGCAGAAGATTGGGTTTTGCAGTTCTTGTATGTGTCTTGTGTGCTCAAAATTTGACATGGCATCGAACACTTGTAGTTGGGTTGGTTGTGATGTGTGCCTTCATTGGTGCCACACGGATTGTGGGCTGAGAGAGTCTTTTATAAGGAATGGGCAGAGTGTCACCGGGGCTCATGGCGCCACTGAGATGCAATTTCATTGCGTCGCCTGTGATCATCCTTCTGAGATGTTTGGCTTTGTTAAAGAAGTATTCAAGACTTGTGCCAAAGAATGGAAAGCCGAAACTTTTTCCAAGGAACTTGAGTATGTGAAGAGGATCTTCGCTGCTAGCAATGATTGGCGAGGGAGAAAACTTCATGATATTGCTAGTCACATGCTCCCAAGACTGGAGAGCAAGTCCAATGTTTCCGAGGTTTATAATTTTATCATGGGGTTCTTTACTGCAGTAAGTGATTCGAAGTTAGGTAACAGTTCGTCGTTTTCTGCAAAGGAGTCACACAGTATAAAGCCAGGAGAAGGGAGTAGCATTGGGGGTGTCGCTCCAGTCCAAGAAGCCAAATGGTTGGCAGCTTCTGCTGGTACTGGAAAGGTTACTCCTCGTGTGGAAAGTGCTAGTAAGGCTCCACCACTCTTAGATTGGGATCATGTGGTAGGGAGTAAACATGTTGGGGATCCTCAGAAGGAGTTGCTTACTAATACTGACAAGAAGTATGTTGTGGATGATTTAGATAGCATTGTGAGAATTAAAAAGGCAGAGGCTAAGATGTTCCAGGAACGGGCAGATGATGCAAAAAGAGAAGCAGAAGGCTTAAAGCGTATTGCAATTGCTAAGAGTGAAAAGATTGAAGAGGAGTACAGAAGCCGCATAACAAAATTACGTTTGGTTGAAGCTGAGGAAAGACGTAAACAAAAGCTTGAAGAACTTCAGGTTATGGAAAGAGAACACCGTGAGTACTTGAGTATGAAAACGAGGATGGAAGCTGATATCAAAGATCTGCTTATAAAGATGGAATCTACAACTGGAAACCTTGGTTCATGATTACAAAGAGAAAATCTGAGCCTTCAGAACCCTGCAGTTCTATTTTAAAAATTGCCACTCCCACCAAGTTAACTGAAAAGGCAGTGTTTCGCTGGAATTTATCAGCTGTCTGTAGCGTATTTGAATATTTGATCTGCAAGGTGAGATGAACACATCTGATGTGTATTTTTTTAGTTTCAAAGCTTGAATTTTTGTTTTTCATATTTTCAAAATCGGTAAACTTTTTTGTTTTACATAATATCCAGATTTCAATCAATAACGAAGGAAATCTGCAAGTTACCATGATTTTGCTCTGGCTGTTTATTTGATTGATGTGAAACTGCACCACAGTGGTGATAAGGTGCGGCTTGTTGTATCTATTTTTTCATTATTGCCTAAACTTGAAACATCTCGTCTTGTCTTGTAGTACACGTGAAGGTGTTGCAGGACTTTGCTCGTTTAGAACTGTTCTAGAAATTCAACAATGCAAACTGATTTTTTGTGACTATTCATTTTTTTGGATATGCTTTTTTCCATATATTTAATTTCACAATGTTGTCTATATGCTTATTTTGCATTTCACTACATTCGCAGAATGCCTTTGTTGATTGCTGGATCAAAAGACTGACTGTGATATAGCAACCCAGACTTCTACAATTTTGAAGCAGTTAGATCTAGATTTACAAGTGCCTGTCAGGTCTTGTTTCAGCTTTCTCCAGAGGGTAAAGTCTCATGCTTTTCTTTTTGTGCTTTTGATTCATCTCAGAGTGGCAGTCTGTTTGGAATGGCCTACTATACTGCTTCTAGTTCTTAGGTGTGTTTTTCTCATTTACTTTCTTTATTCAGAATTGTGCATCTTCGTCGCAGGAAGACTTCAAAGTTCAAACCTGTTCTATCTTTTTGGAAACTCATCTTGGTTTAGAGTGCGTTTGGCATGGGCGGAGTTGAGGGTGGAATGGAGTTAGGGGAGGTAGTTGGAGGGGTAGTTTAGTTTATGGGTGTTTGGCACGATTTTGTAAGGGTGGATTTCGTTTTCCTACGTAATTTAGTTTCCTTCGCCCAGTGGAAAACCAATTCGCACCCCCCCAGGGATTTCCATGTACCCCTTTCTTTTCCGCCCGTATAAAATGAATCTTTTCCATCCTCTTTCTCTCTTTCCTTTCCATTATTTTTCAGTTCTCTCTAAAAACCTCCGCCAAGAGACAGCTCCAGGTAAAAATCTGATTATCTCGCCATTTTTTCTCTGTTTTAATGTCGAAATATGGCTGAAATAGTCTCTATCTTTATCCCGTATAGTCGGATTCATCATATTTTGATGATTATATCGAACCTTAGATTTGTCTAAAGTTAGGATTTTTCTGAAACCCAGGAAATATGTACCTTTTGGATTCCTACATGTGGGATTAAGAAATTTTCATGATGAATTTTATGTTTTTCTTGTTGTTATGCATGAATCTGATGTAATTTGTGTATGATTCATATGTTTTACTTTTCTTGACAGAGTTGAGAATTTTCCAGTCAATTTGATGTTTCTGTTTTTTTTATGTACAATCATGAATCTGATCTAGTTTTCTATGGTTTGTGTATGATTTATTATATGGGTTTTACTTTTTTGTTTTTTGATACTGATATGAGTTACTTTTCTTGCCTTCTTATCCATGAAATCTATTGAGGTGTTAAGTTAATCTTGTTTATGTCTATGTTATTTGTAAGGTTTTCATTCATACAAGAAGTTCACAACTTCTCTAGCATCTCTGGAACCCGTATACATTTTTGGTTCTTGGACTCGAGTATTAGTCTCCTCGATTACATTTGCCCCTGCAAATGCTCCAGCATTGATAGCTTTGTGAAGGCTTGTCATCTCTTCGGACATTTTCTTCACATGCTCCGTTAGTATGGACTTGACATCACTGAATTGACCCTTCAATCCAGCAACTTCGTTACTAGTTTCCCAACCTGACAATGTGGCATTAGAAATTCTGTCTTCCAACGATCCAACTCTTTCATCAAATGTCGTAAACCAGTCTGATGTTCTTCCTTAAGTAAGTCTAGTCTTTGTTTTTCCTCAGAAACAACAGGAATATCTATGACATTAACACCAACCAATTTCCATGGCCATTTCGTTAATGCCATACTCCTCTAGTTGATCAAACGTACCCGGTAGTTCTTCGTATCAACTGGTTCAGGTTGTGCATACTCGATTCAAGTATTTTTTTTCTTTTCTAGAAGTACAGTGAGTATGTGAATATTAGAACTGGTCTCTGCCAACTCTTGTGAGCCTAGTTTGCATAGTTGGGGATAAAAGGTGAAGTCTCCTCACATTTCGTTGATTTTCATTGTTAACCATCTTATGACTAGGTCTCTAGTCTCTATGTTATCGTTGCCCCTTAACCTGTTCTATTTATCCATAGTTGGGACGCTTTGATTTTCTATTTAATGGTAGTCTAATTATTCCCACAAAAGGTTTTCTGTTTGCTGGTCCTAAAAACTGATGTATTATGCGAATCTGAGATTTTCCATGTTCACCGTGCCTTTTCCTAAAACTCTCCTCAGTTATTTAAATTGTGTGCCTTAGTGCAAACAATCTAGGGAAATGATACGTTTATTTCAAAATCGTTTACATAATATTGGGAGTACGATAGTAGTTCTGATTGCACGGTTCTTAATTCATCATGCTTCATTTAAGGGATAGTTCGACAGAGTGCAGGGTTTGCTCATTTGTATCTAGTTTAGCTCAGTTTTACTTTGTACTTCTTGTATGCTTGATTCGTATTTTGTCTCTCTAGTAAGCTTGTTTAGCACATTACTACCAGAAAATTTGTAGACCAGAAAATTAGTAGATAGCTCCCCTGACCAATTTGTAGATAAATACTTAGACGTTTTCCTAGTGCCAAGCCAAAGACCATGTAACTTGCAGGATTCTGTAGGATATATTTAGCCCTAATGTAGTTAACTATTTTTGTGCTATAAATTTAAGTACTCTCACCACCGTTAGTCTTGAATTGTATGAAAACTGAGGGTAGATGCTGTGTTATATAAGAAGGCAAGATAACCACTTGAGCACCGAAGACCACTAGAGATTGAGGAGTTATTTAGCAGAAGTAACATCTGTAGGCGGGAGAGTTTTTTTTTCTTCCTGGTCTTTTTTACGAGCATTGATTATAGCATGCTAATAACTTTTATTCACCCTGTTTACCTTTTCTGCAGTGCAGGTGAATGAGTTGCAGTACTATTATCGCTCTGGAATCGTGGAGCATATTTTTCAAGTTTCTGATTGTGGTATGACAGTAAAAGTCTAGATGGGACTTGCAGTACTAATATAGTTCCCGGACTCCCCGAGTATAATTTTCAAGGTTCCGACGGTGGTATGATAGTGGAAGTCTAGATCGAAATTATAAGTGTGTATGTTGCGTGTAATTGTAATGTGCGGTGAATGCCTGTTGAATATGCGGTGAATGCCTGGCGAACAGCTTGTGTTGAACAATGATGATCGCAATCAATATATTACCGACATTTTTTACATATGGTGTTTTGAGTGCGACTTCTTTGCGATCTGTGTTTCTAATGTTACTTTTTTTAACAAATGAAAAACCCAACGACTTATAAAAAAAAAGAATTTTTAGATAGAAGGGAGGTAGTTCAATCCCATGCCAAACACCTAGAATTAGATTTTCATCCATTTTAACTGTCGTGCCAAACACCTAATATTGATTTAAGGTAATTGGAATCCTAGGTAATTGGAACTACCTAGAATTCCAATTCCACTGGTGCCAAACGCAGCCTTAGAGTCCTAATGGAGCACACCAGAATTTATCAAAGATTACGGTAGGTTCTAGTTAGTCAAGATCTCCTCTCATTATATTTTCAGCATATGTCTGGATATATTATACTCCCTCCGTTCCAATTTACTTGAGGGTTTTGGTTTTGATACACTTGCTTTACACTTGCTAAAATTGATATTTTTCCACAATTTTTTTAACAACACCCAAGAATTATATCTTCTACGTTACATTTCCAAACTCAAATGCATTGATTTTATTAAAATTTTTGTGAAAACATACTAATTGAAGCAAGTGTAAAGCAAGTGTATCAAAACCAAAACCCTCAAATAAATTGGAACGGAGGGAGTATCAATCTTATGTCTGCTACTTTCATCTCAAAAGATGTACTGCGATAATTGTAGGTTGTGGATTTATCACTCTGTTTTTCATCCCGAAGCAAGTAATTTCCTCAATCAGTGGCATCTTAAAAGTGCTAGGTTCATCTCCCCCCCTTTTTAATGCAAACAACACAATTAACAACATTCACGCTTCGTAGCCGTTTGTTTCGTCACCTTCAAACCACAACCGTTAGATTTTAAGGAATCTAGAAAAAGATTCCCCGTCACACCTTAATTCAACCGTGGCACAAAAAGTACCCAAAATACCCCTATGCATTTTTAATGGATTAGCATACTCTTTCGTAATAACGGAAATCATTAAGGGTACCTCTGTAAAACGAAAACACGTTCCTAAAAGACTCACACAAGAGGTGCCAGGGTCGAAACTGTCCACCTCAATTTTCTCGATTTTTTTTCCTTCTTTTCTTCCTTTTCTCGACTCTTCTTTTCTTCCTCTTCTGGGCACTGCACCTAGCTATAATCACCACAAACACAAACTCAGTAGTCACCACAGTAGATTTTGAATCTTAACACCTTACACCTCAGGTTAGTTACACAATGCTAACATGCTTTCAAAATTTGATTTGCCATCACTATATATCACCAACATTTGAATCTCAAATGTGTTAGAAATCAACCAAAAAACAAACATTGCTCTGCCTCTACCCAATTCAATAGATTCAAAATCATATTTCATCATTGATTTTCAAAATTTAAAGATTGATCAATTATATACAGAAATAAAATTGAAGAAAACCCATGTTAATTTTAAAATTATGGATGTATCTACGATAGTTAGTGATAAACCAGAATAACTTAGAAATTTGTGGCAGAAAGAAAAAAATTGTACAGTGCGTGTTCCCATCATCTGTCTCTAAAGAGATAGACGGATTTACCTTCTGGCTTCTACTGTCTGTTATCGCAATGGTTCCACAAAATGAAAGAAATCACATACCATTCCGAGGAAAATATGAGTTCTTTATTTGGTTTTTTCTAAGATAAGAATTGAAACGAAGTAGAGAGATATAGGTAAACGAGAAGATAGAAAAGCCCGGAAAGGGGCTTAATGCCCCGCCCCTCTTCAGAAAAAAAAGACACGTGCCGAACATGTAATCAAAAGAAAACAACAACTGTATGTCTATGTAGAGTCTCTAGACTCCACCAACTGTATTTTTTTTTTTGTTGATAAAACTCCACCAACTGTGTGACTGGGATAATTTTATTTGTAGTGTTTGAGTCATTAATGTGTCCCCACGTGCAGTAGCACGTGCACGCAACTTGTAGTTTTAAAACGAATAGAGAAAAAGGGTTACGACTCACTGTGGAAGTGATGGATAGATAATTGGTTCGTAGTCGGAAAAAAGTAGAAGAGAGGGGATTACTCATGTTGCTATTGATTATTTAAAAGGAATTGCAACATACATCGACGACTCGGCATCACCCCTTGCATGGGAAAATGAAGTTATTGTCTTTGATGCATTAGAAAGTTTAAAGTCTATCCTCTCATGGCAGTGCAATTTCATTCCTAGAACTTGTAATAAAATAGCTGATAAGCTAGCCAGGTATGGCCGTCATAATAGGTGTAATAGGGTTTGGAGTGATATACCTCCTGATAGACAATGCTCATGTTTTGAGCTTAGTAATACAATTATTTTGCATCAAAAAAAAAAAGAAGGGAGCTTTGTACTTTGTTAATCTATGAGACATTTGGTTGTTTCTTATGTTGTTTTGTTGATTTTTTCTCTCTTTGTCGACTAGGATATTGTATGTGCGTGTAATGGCTTCTCCAATCTGTATAGCTCATCTTTCCTGGTACCCAATGTGCTTAACGAGCATCAGGGTTGTTTAGCTATATAATAACATTGTAATTTGAACCTTTTTATTTTTGCATGAGCCAGTAGAAACTTCCATTCACGAAACGCTATGTGAATTCATGAACGTCTTATCTTGTGGAAGTTGGGACATGGCTTGTTATCCAGGAAGGGAACATAGTGTTGGAGGAAACCGACTACTATGCTTCCCATATGAAGGAAATAGTGTGAAATAGAGAGAGAGACACAAAATAGAGAGGGAGAAGGAGAGAACTCTTATTCAATATGTGTAGAATACAATGATTAAGCCTCTATTTATAGTAGACTAGACACGAGGGAATCTTAGTAAATAAACGTCTAACCCTAGATTTTCCTTAGATACTGCCCGTGCAATACACGTTTATAACACTCCCCCTGATGACCACTGTGTCTAAGTCATTATGAACATAACAGGAAAACTCAAAAGAGAAAAACCTGAAAATGCACGACTTAAACCAGTGTTGGACACGCATATGTTGCCTCGTTAAAACCTTGACAAGGAAAATCCAGTGGGAAAAAAACCTTGACGAAGGAAAAAGAGTACAACGTGTGAAGTCCTGTAAATGCGTCTTTGATGATGACGCTCCCCCTGATGAGTACTTCAATCAAATCTTGGCTTCCAAATCTTTAAGTTTAGACTTTCCAATTTCTTGAATTTCTTGGTGAACGAATTTCTTGAATGGTAAAGATTGCTTGCTTGTTGAAGAAATCTGCTAGTGGATGAAGTCTTCTTTAGCGTTATTAAGCGGTTGTCTTCGAATAATACTCTTGCACGTCTTCGTTCTTCTTCATCGCATTGAGAACTGGGTTGATGTTGTTTCTTCACCAAATAGCCAAGATATGAATACATTACAATAAGTGAATGGATACTCCGTACGGGGATCAAAAGGACTCCAAATGCCTAAGGAGAAGGTGAAGTTGATTTGGTCTGATCAAAATGACCCAGTTAATGGTGGGCATCCACCAAATAACCGAAATTATACAACTCCCCCTTGGATGACCACCATGTTGAATTTATTTGCCTCACTAAAACCTTGCCAGTAAAAACCCAATGGGATAAAATTTGGACGAAGGAAAAAGAGCACGATATGAAAATTCAATGTCAACAAGATATTGCCTCATTAATACCTTGCCAGTAAAACCCAATGGGACAAAATCTGGACGAAGGAAAAAGAGCACAAATGCATAATATCAACATTTTGAATCGAAAAATTCTACGTCAACGAGATGTTGCCTCGTTAAAACCTTGTCAGGAAAACCACATGGGACAAAACCTGAAACGAAGGGAAAAGAGTACAACTTTTGGCGTTTTTTATAGATGTTAACTCAACTATACGAGTATTACACAAAATAAGCATCTAAAGAAATAACTCAAGTTTCATAAATGAGTTTTATGCAAGCAACTCTTAAACTGCAGATTAAGAAAAATGAGATTTATGCTGCTAAAATTAAGCGTGGATTTTAGTGTTTCTAAGGACTCTTTAAGAGACCTATAAAGATGATATCATCCTCTAATCCGGATTTTTGGTCTTTCACCCAATTTTTTAAAAAACACTAAGGATTGTTAAACCTGATATAATTGAGTCAGGTAGCTGCCAAAACATAATATTCTCCAATCACTCTACTTGTGTGAATGCAATACGAGTCCTTCAAGGACTACAAAGCAAAATGCATCATATTTGGAGAAATGAATATTACTGAACCAATCCCAGGGTCTGACAAAATAAAACCCTCAAATCGTTTTAGAACGTCCATAATTCTCTCATTGCACATTGTGACTAACACAACCTATAATTTTTTACAGGCTTGGCAATTTTAAAGTGTTAAGTCATGGATCCAGAATAGTGTCAACCGAGAATTATAGTATCCAACCTAATTTGGATAGTATGCCAACCAATCACATATGTCGATATTTCTCTGCAGAAGGGTTTACAACCACCATCGTTTGTTATTTGAGTAGCTACTGTAAAAAAAATATCCGACAATCATTAATTCCACACAATTCTCTAGTAGTGTATGCATATTTTAAAAAATTCAAAATTATTGGTACCAGTGCCCACGGGCATTATAATCTCCTCCTCTTCGAACGAGCTTGGAGATATTTATTTTGAGAATGCAGATTGTATTATGATAGACTCTATTGGCGCACTATCTGTAGCCTCTTCTAAAACGCTACATGCTAGATGTGATTGGATTTGCCATTTCGAAGAGGCAAAAACTTATTAAGAAGTAAAATGAGATATTTCACGCCGGTTATAAAATGGCAGCCTTTGAAATTTTGATCATACTGGGAAGAGATTAATATAACCTTTAAGTTAACTAACACCACTTACAATAGCGTATACTCTCCCCTGATCATGGCAGAATATTTTAATCTCATATACGAATTCAAAATTCATAATGTATTATCCTATTAATTCAAGGACATATACTCGATTAATGTCTGGGTTTCGATGTACCACAAAAACCAACTTTGCAAGAGCCATTACATTCAACATCAACCATGAACAATTTTTTTGGACCCAAAATTTTATTGGTTACATCCAAAAGCATTTAAAAAAAATGCAAATAATCTCCAATAACTTTGCAACCTTTGAGGCCAAGGAGGTAAAATTGTGGACACTTTCTTAACCCCAAAAAATAAAAAAATAATTTTCAAGATCAATTTAGTCACTACAAGGACTAATAAAATAGGCTAACAAGCTGGGTGCGCACCCACTGATCAATGTGACCTACCGTATTCCAACGGTCCAAATTCTGGAGATTATACCACGAGGAAAAAATAAAATTGCTTGATATCCCTCAGGAATGGAGCAATTCTTCATTTCGTTGGTATTTGCAAATGTTAATTGAAATCGATAATAACGATATCTCATTCATTCGGGATAGATAGAGAATTGGTTATGATTCTTATTAAGAAATAAATAAATCAACGTTATTATCGACTTTAGAAGTGGTTGATGATGAATGGTTCCTTGTAAGAAATAAAAACCATATATGAATACATGATCAATGCCCAATTGACAAAGATACCAAAGTAATTGGCCGTAGGTTGTCTACAACCATGCATGTAATTCATCACCGTAATGGCAATCAAATCCAAAATAACACAATTTTCGGTGATTACAGTTTCCTTTAACAGAATAGAAACTGTATACCATCTTTCGATGGATTTTTCTTTTTCTCTCTATGAAAAAATAAGAGAAGAAAGAAGAATCGAACTGATTTAGGAAAATCAATTACCCATATCAAGATGTACTGTAATATATTAAGAGAAAAAAAATAAAAGATTAAAATAAAATTTCCATCTCCTGTATAACATGAGCATAAGAAACATGATCATCTAAACCAAAATATGGCCAAACCACCCAATACCTTTGATTACATGTGTCTTCTAAGTAATCATTGATAGAATACTAGTGGACCAAAATATGATCCAAGCTTTGTGTACATGTAAAATAAAATAAAATAAGCAAAAACAGGTGTTAGTATTAGTATTGTAACGGATCACCATGTAGTATTCTCAGGGGAAAAAAAAAACGGATACTAAAGCTGAATCATTATTTAATTGCTTTTGGTTGTTATCTCTCATTCTTGAAAGAGCAAACGTACTGATTTGTACACAGATTTATCCAAACAATAGAAACTGAAGCAAAACAATAGCAGCACATGACCCATAAAGATGTTAAAATAAAACAAAAATTGAGATCGATTCTTCCTCGTTTACAGTATTGTTTTGCCTATTAAGAGGCAAATTGATTAACGTATGAGGATTTAAGAACAACAAAAAAAAAAAAACGGTGCAAACACGTGGAAGAAAAATCATACAATCAAACCAGTAAACATAACAATTATTATTATTTTTTTTTTAATAAAAAAAAAATTAGGGTTGAGAAAAAACAAAATCATGTTTATAGCTTAGTGATTAGAGCTAAGTGCATGATAACGTAGTGTGAAATAGAGAGAGAGACACAAAATAGAGAGGGAGAAGGAGAGAACTCTAATTCAATATGTGTAGAATACAATGATTAAGCCTCTATTTATAGAGGACTAGACACGAGGGCATCTTAGTAAATAAACGTCTAACCCTAGATTTCCCTTAGATACTGCCAGTGCAATACACGTTTATAACAGGAAATTGATTAGGGATAATCTTACTAGGGCAGAACCCCTAAGAGTATTACATAGGTTCCTTTATATACCGTTAAAGGGAAAACCCTAAGTAGTTATATGGACCGCACATCCATGGGCCTTAGGCCCTATAACACTCCCCCTTGTGCGGTTCAATTACAAGATTTTATACACAGTGCTTCACATACAGTGCTTCGAATGTAGTTCTTCAAATGTATTGCTTCACTAAAAACTTTGACAAGGAAAAACCGGTGGGACAAAACCTTGAAAAGAGAATGTGTATGACGTCTCGAGTCTTGGTAAGCTTCTTTGTTGGAGTTGGTCGTGGTAGGTGACTTCTCTTTTAGCTTCAAATGTAGCTCGCTCATCGATGACCGTTGTGTCTAAGTCAATTGCCTCATTAAAACCTCGCCAGGAAAACCCAATGGGACAAAACCCGATCTAAGGAAAAAGGGTGCAATATTAAGAATACTTAGAACAGAGTTAGACTCGCATATGTTGCCTCGCTAAAACCTTGACAAGGAAAACCAGTGGGACAAAACCTTGACGAAGGGAAAAGAGTACAACGCGATAAGTCCAGAAGTACGCCTTTGCTCATGCTGAATAACACTCTTGCTTCTCGCTGGAAGTTGTTTCACTTGACATGCTATCGTGTTCATTTCTTTGATTCCGATGCAGTTTAGTAATATCCAGTCTTCAAGTCTTCAACATTCAGCATATACGCCAAGTGTAGTTGTTGTCGTATTCTCTCTAAAAACCTTGTCGAGTAACAAAACCCTGTGGGAAAAACTAATCTCGATCGAAGGGAAAAAGAGTACAATACAGTTTCACATTTCGAATCAAAATATGTCGGCATCATATCATTGGATCCTCCCCCTGATGTCGGCATCTCCCCCTGATTTCGTTTGGGGTATAGTCTCTAGACAGTTTCATTAGTCATGAGCTTTTCGAAAGTGAGTATAGGTGATGACTCACCATGTCTCCCCCTGATTACTTTCGTTGACTAAGTGATTATTATCCCTTCATAATCAACAACTTTTTGATTGCACTCTGGTATTGCAGTTGTCTCATTAAAAACCTTGTTGAGTAACAAAACCCTGTGGGAAAAAGTAACCTCAGTGAAGGGAAAAAGAGCACAACTTACCAGATGCTCCCTCTGATGTAGGACAACTTGTTTAGTACAATACACTCATGGGAGTTTGAACAACTTCTTTAGTCCAATATAGGCAGACACTTCCTTTAGTCCTTCACAGTCATACAAGTTCTTTAGATCTCTGCAGTTTTGCAATCATGGGAGTCGGACAATTCCGTTAGTCCTATACTTTTCACATGTAATCATGGGAATACAATTCAATTTGCAAGTTAATTAGAAAACTCTACTTGCATCTTCATAGGGATAAGAACAAACCCATGTCAATGGTTTCTTTTAGGTATATATTCTTGATACCATTCCAATGACGTTGCGTTGGCGCTGAGCTACATCTAGCTCACAAGTTCACTGAGAACAAGATACTTGGTCGAGTACATTGTATGAGTACAATAATACGCTTATTGACTTACATAGGGATATTCGTTTCCCAAAACATCTACGTCACCTTCCTATGGACGAGATTGATCTTTACGTACATCTAAAGTTTGACCAATCATGGGAGTGCTAGCCCGGTACACTTTGTCCACATTAAGTTGCCTGAATATCTTATAGACATATGCTGACCGGTGGAGTAATATTCCACAATCTCGATGTTCTAGTTCAAGTTCTAGACACCTCCGAGTTTTCCCAAGATCTTCCATCTCAATTTCGAATTTCAAATAGTTTGCGGTTTCTCTTACTTCCTCAAAAGTACCTACTATGTTCATATCGTCGACATAGACAACTATAATTGCAAATCCGGAACTTGTTTCATTTCAAAACACGCAAGGGGCCAATTTATTATTTCTATATCCCTTCCCAATCAAATGATCACTTAGACGGGTATACCACATCCGTCCGGATTACTTTAATCCGTAAAGTGAGCGTTTCAACTTAATTGCAAACGCACTCCGTGGTTTAGAGTTACTTGATTTTGGGCAATAAAAGGCCATCTGGCACTTTCATGAATATCTCTGTATCAAGATCCCCATAGAGATATTATGTAACCACTTCCATAAGTTGCATTTCAAATCCTTCTGAAACTGCCAAGCTAATCTAATTAGCAGAACATCATGATGTTCGCTACAAGAGAATAAGCGATCCAGGGGTTTGTGAGAAACCTCGCGCCACAAGGTGAGTCTTTATACTTTAAGACTTCATTATTCTCACTACGCTTTGTGACAAATAACCATATATGTCCCACAGGCTTTACACTTAGTCGGTTAGCACTACCGCACCAAATACCTATATATTTGTCAAAGAACTAAGTTCTTCCTGGATTGCGTAGGCCAAATATGCTCTTTGTTTGAATCTAAACAATATAGAGCATGGTTCGATCTCATCGTGCTCTACTTCCGGAGCAACTGAATTATATCATCCATATGCACGCATGATCCTTCCATTGACTCATGTGCATTCTCATAATCCATTGGGATTTCATTGTTCTCTAGAATCATTTAAAACTTCGGAGCGTCCTCCAGTTTGATTCATGGACATGTTCAGAGACAATTCTATGAGATGGTCTCAGATGATATAAATAATTATATTGTGCCTTACTCACCTACTTTCTGTCTAGGTGAGTATCTATCGAACCTGGTGGTCTCTCCAACTTCCTTTATGGAGCCACGGCCTCAACCATACTTCCACAAAGTATAGTTGCAACACCTTAGTTTATGGTGTGTATCCTTATTTAAGGATATTTAACCTTGCAGGCACACTTTCAGTTGGTATGTTTAATCTCGTCACTTTAGCGATATCAGTGTACATCCTGAATATCGAAAATCGTTTTTCACATCACATTCACATTGCGAAGTGCGGGGATCAAGATGAGACATCGTGGGAAACACACCACGACAATTCCTGTCGTTCCCTTAGGAAATACTTTTCCTTACCTCCCCCTAACGACGGAAAGGTTGTCTCATCAAAGTGACTATCCACAATTCTAGCGGTAAAGAGATCGCCTGTCAAAGGTTCTTCGTAGCGGATATTTGTTGGGGATTCGTATCCAACATAAATACTTAATCGTCTATGTGGACCCGTCTTAGTACGCTGTGGAGGCGTATAGGCACATGTATGGCACAACCAAAAATGCGTAAATGTAAAATATCAGGCTTATATCCAGTTACCAACTGGTACACAGAAAATGGTTGGCTATCAGTGGGTCTGAAACGAATAAGTAAAGATGCATGCAATATGACGTACCCCAAGCAGTAATAGGCAGGTTGGAGCGCATAACCAGTGCCTTAGTTACCATCTCTAACCTTTTGATGTTAGCTTATGTGAGACCAATTCGAGAGTGTGTATGGGGTACATGATGCTCTATGTCAATTCCTTTAGACATACCGAATCATCAATTCCTTTAGATGTAAATTCTCCAGCATTATCAAGTATGACAAACTTGATTGTATGATCATGGTGGTGAGCCGTTGAAGCATCATCCAGAACCATAAAATACTTGGATGGTCCGCATTCTGAATGTATAGTCCACAAATATCACCTTATATCCTTCGTGAAAATGGATTGTTTTTTCTTTGGTATCTTCAGCATAAGATGGTCTCGATCTTATCTTTGCTAAAGAGAAAGCTTTGCATTATGAGTGATGTGCCTTCGATAAGGCCAACGAAAAAAAATGGGATAAATGGTATGCTTCAGTTACTTTAAAAGGTGAAAATTGCACTTCACTTACTTTAGAAGACAATAACCGCGCTTCAATTCTTTTAGATGCAAATTTTGTGTTTTAGTTACTTTATAAAGCACATTGTTACTCTTCGTCGCAACAATATTTTGTCCCATTTATTTCTCACTCGCAAGAATGATGTCGGTGTGAGTTCTTTAAAACACATATCATCAAATGTCGACCTGGACACCCTAGTCGGTAGTGCCAAAGCTTGTATAAGTCACTGGCCAACAGTTCGTCGTTAGAAACAATATACGATTCAATAATCCTAATAGTGGTGATGTACAATCCACTAGAGTGACTCAATAGTTTCTCTAAGATGCGCTTCCTTCCGCATTCACTAGAAGTAACGTAAAGTTCCATTTTTACAGTGAATCATCAAATGGTAGCCATTTGAATGAATATCCTTAAAACTCACAAGGTGTGGTTAGCTCTAAGTGCTTGCAGAGCTTCTTTGACTTTAAAACTTGTGCCCCTGGCACCAAGATTTGAGCAATACTTCGCTTAATTAATACTTTCGATGATCCAATCATCGTAGTCACAAAAGGGGTAAATTCAACAAACAATTGTCAATTTCTTAGGATAGTGTAGGTGGTTCCACTATAGAATAGACATTTGATCTCTCTCCTTAAGACATTCTTTTGAGTACATCACACAGGAATGTCATACAAATGAACAGTTTATCTCAGGTCCTTTTGAGAAAAAAAAAATTGTTCTATTAGAATGACGCCCTTTACATTCTAATACACGCGTTAAACAATAGATTATCATAAACAGAGTACAAATCTATAATACGTAATAGAAAGATAAGTATTTACAAATAATCCGCACTTCTAAAGGAAAGAAGGTTAAAACAAGTTTAACTACGGGAGGTATATACTAGAGCCTGGGCGATACCCTAGTATATACTAGAGCCAAGAAAACTAAATGTTTAGGCCCAAGCAAAGTCAGGTATATCCATTAATGGGGCAACATACTTTATGCCATGGAAAGTATGAAATTGCGGGGTTGACGTCAAGGGTGATATCATCTTCTTTAAGTAGATGGCAGTGTTTATAAACACCGAGTAGATCATCTCTTGTTCTTTAGAGAATTTCGGTTATATTTGAATGATATACTTTCCATTCAAATATACATGCTAAACAATATATTATCAAAGTAAAATCAATTAAACTGTTTGATAAATACTCATAGATGATCCATTCATCGAACATAAACAAGATAATTATGTTTAGCAAAAATAAAGTAAAATCTACTGATCCATCAACCAAACAATGTTTGAAGAGCGTTCCAGAGTTCTTTCGGGGTCTTTAAGTGGAGGTATCTCCAACGTAAGTTAGGGTCGATGTGCCTCTTCAAAAACAGCAGAGCGAAAACCTTATTCTTTTCACTGGCTGGGGGAGCATTGGCATCATTGATGGTGTTTATATACCCTTTCGCCACAAATGTGGTCTCCACATCGGCAACCCATCGATGGTACTCAAGTCCAGCTGAGTCCAATAGCTTGAATTCCGGTCGGATTGGCTCCATCTACAGGACACATGAGTAGAGGACGGTTAATATCGATACCATACACAAGACCAAATTTCTTTGTGGTCAAGATGGGATTTTTGGGAGCCAAATTTCTTAATGGTTCCAAAAATAAATCGAATCAAGTCAATCCAGCCAATGATTATTACCCAGTCAACATTTTATAATTAAAGAAAATTAAAGTCGCGATAACATTACAAAATAAATTACGAGTATAAAATTAACAGTATTGATATGGAATTCAAAAGAAAGAGAGACAAAGTAATTGCAATTGATCAAATAATTAAATATCCAAAAATAAAACGTTTTATAAATTTTAATATCCAATTTAAATGATTTAAATACCAGAAAACAAAACGTTTTTTTTTTTTTTTTTTTTTTTTTAACAAGGTTAATACTAACTATGCACGGAGGAAACAAACAAAAAGAAAAAAAACGGAGTAGCACAAATATTGTTAGACCCAAGACCAATCGATCAGAGTAGCACAGGAATCAGGTAGACATGGCTCGCTTATGGGTTGGTCTATGGCTTTCAAAGCAGAGATGTTCACATGGGTACAGGGGCTGGGCTAGGCTGACAGGTTCACATGGGTATACTAGGTTAGGCTACAAACAGACAAGTTCACATGGGTATACTGAAAGTAGGTCTACATTTGCAGCAAAAAAAAAGACAATACAACAGAAGCATACAGAACTAGATGGGGGCATACCGAACTAGATGGGGGCATAGACATAGAAGGACATAAAACTAGCATGTTCACCATCACAAGAAATTAAACAGTACAATCATGAATGATAACCCTTTTTTTTTTTTTTTCTTTTTTAAAACAGAAAAATACAATTATGAAAGAAGATAGAACGTAGATCCGTATTACTCCCAAATAACTAATACAAAGAGTTTATTCAAAAAGAAAAAAAACTGATACAAAGAGAAAATCTATATGACTATATGACTAGACCACAAACAGACAAGTTTTAACACATCCAAAGTATTCATTTGTAAAGATAAAGAAAACTCATGGAAGAAGACAAGCACCCATAATTCAGATCCAACCAAAATGACACATAAGAGATAATCAGTATGATAAATCATGTGATGATTCAATTAGCCAAGAGAAGGACAAAACGATGAACAACCACATTATTGCATTATAATTAAAAACAAAAGCAAATAGGTGATGGCGACAACACAGTATCATATAAAAAAAAATAGGTTTCAAACAAGAGCAAATTAAAACACCGACGCGGAGATTTGGGTATACCTGGTGCGTATCCCAAAAAGTAGCAGGAGAAGAAGTACGAAGCCAATTAAAAATGAAGTATCCAGCCTTGAATCGTTGATTTTGGGGAAACATAAATTAATAGGAGTACGATATCAATTGAAGTACGATTTGACGATGAACAAATCAAAAAAATCGGCCGCAACAGCTAGGTTAAAGCATCGTGGGTGATAACGT
>JAJJMA010201866.1:0-14512 GCA_023529015.1 Papaver nudicaule | reverse complement strand
TGCAATTACTTCAATTATATAGATCAGAGACAATATAATGCGGAAGGAAAAAGTAATGCAAGACACCAGAATTTTGTTAACGAGGAAACTGCAAACCTAGCAGAAAAACCCCGGGACCTCGTTCAGATGTGAACACCCTTAGTATGAACGGTATACAAACGCTAGCCTACTCTCAGACTTCGGACTGGACTGTATCGAGACTGAATTCGCCCTACAAGCAACTCAGCTACCAATGTGCTCCTACGTCTCTTGGCTCCCGCAGAAACCTACGTACTTGATTCCCCTAGCTGACGTCCTTTACAGGCCAAAGAGTTGCTCCACTTCCCTTCGTGAAGACTAGCGCTGCCCTGCCTCTAACAGGACGCCTAAAATTATCCAAGTAATCAAACAAGAATACGATTGTGATTTCCTTTAGACTTAAAGTCAAGGTTAATGGAAATCGATATGTTGAATAGGGCTTATTGATCTAGCCTAAACAACTTTACCTCCAAACACGTGACAAACTTAGTATGAAACCTAGTTCGTGAATATGCGTTGGGAACTTCTAGGGTTTACGATTCAAGATCTACCTTACGAAGTTTCTATCAAATCTTGGTCGTGATAAGATTGAAAATATTCAATCGACCCAAGATACAGGATGGAATTTTACTTCCGACCTGTGCTTCACGATCCTCAAGTGAAGTCTTTCAATAGTCATAGTCCAAAAGGACTTCGAGATAACGACCAACCTTTATGCAAGGATACACGGATGTGTAGAGGATTGAGATTGTATCTTGCAGAAGGTCATCTATTTATAGTGATCACCAAGGGAGGCTTTGCTTAAAGTTTAAGCAACCTCGAGTTAGGCTCAAGTAAGTTCCGGAACTAAGAAGGTCCATAACTTGATTACCCATTCTCAATCTTCTATGAACTTTGGACTAAACCAAAAGTTAAAGAAGACTCAACCTTGTTTGAAGGTTCGCGACTTCCGGTCCAGTTATTGTTTGGACATTGCTTTGCGACTTCTGGTCCAAATACTTTGTTTGAACATCGCTTGGATTAAGTTATCGAATTCCATGGGCCAAGTAATAAAGAGTCCGAGAACTAATCATGTCTAGACCGAAAACTTCAATGATATGAAAGTTTGGAAGTTTTCTCATGGCTTATATGTACGCGTTCATAGAGCAATCAGTAGAGTTCTAGAGAATTCAGGAACTTGTATGTACGCGTTCATACAGACTTTTGCTCGTTCTCTGAAATGCCATACAAACACATGTACGCGTTTACCGTTGTGGTCTATTTCAAGAGACAATCCAACATACTCTACCTATACATATTATCACGAGTGTGACAAATGCAAAGGCGAAAATCCTAGAATACCTTCGGATCATATAAACAACATCATAGACTATTGGTATGATAGAAATGGTAGATACGATACGGAAAGGAAAAACCTTTCCAACTTTAGCGAGGACGTTATGATTTATCAAGTAGTAAGCTTCGGTCTTCGTCTTCATCAGTCTTCATCTCGATTACCTAAAACTATCCTAGTCCGAGGTTGTATAGTAAACTTATCAAGGATTGTGTTTTTGTCTCATAAACTTGACAACTGACTTGAGATAGCAATATCAGTGGGTTCAACCGAGCAATGCTCTAACAATCCCCTTTTTTGTCAATTTTAGTGACAAAAACCAATCTTACATATGGATTCAAAAAGTAAAATCTTTTAGCCCTAACCATAATGTACTTGATCTTCTCTTAATCTTCAGCGTCTTCAGATGTGAGTGTTCCTGCAAGTGAAGATTCAAGGTAGAGATAACAAACTCAAAGTCACCACACATCTTGGTTTCTAGAAGGACATAGTCCAACAAGAGTTTGTTATGCAATTGAGTAGTACGTAAAACTTGTAAGCATATTGCATCGATGCTTCCAGATACTACACAATTTGATATGTTCTCCCCCTTACTCAATACACTAACTTTTGCTTTGACATGACAAGCACATCGATTTTACTCCCTCTATGACAATGCCGTAGACACTTGTCGTAGTAGATAGAAAGATTTTACTCCCCCTTACTACAAGATTTCTCCCCCTTTTTGTCATAAAAATAGACAAAGAAAAGAAATATAGGAATCCTCATAAAATCGCAATAATCAATGTAGACAAAGGTAAGCATACCTGAAACGAGAGATAAAAAGATGCAATTCTCTCGTAGATTCCACAGTCGCACTCCCCAAAAAGATATTACCATGAAGCACAAGTTCAAAAGAACTCTCCCCCATAATGTGTCATTCCATAAGGAATAACGCGACGACCTTCCCAAGCAAGGATTTGAATAAATTCTTGGGTACAATTTTCACAAGTGAAATTGTAGATATGTTTTTCTTTCCTAGCCAGTTACGGTCAAATAGGAATTCAAGTTTTAATCTTCCTACTTTCTCAGAGAGTTTCGGTCAACCATCGCCTTTAGAGAAAACATTAGGTTACCCCTTCCTAGTGGTTGTAAGACTAAGAATTAAAGGTACAACATTTAATCCAGCGGAGCTCAACATTGTAGTTTACGAGGTACCTTATTATCAAAAATTGGCTCCCGTTAGCCATAAGAGTCAGAAACATGGATTTTGATAATCTTTCATGAACTTCTTTACCCGAACGAGTGGTATGGCTAAAAAAGCAACTTCACGGTTTATGAAATGCATTCATATAGATAATCAATTAAGATCAAGCATTGCAATCATCAATTAAGATTTTAATTTAATAACCTCGATTAATTGATGAAAAAAGAAAACATGGAAGTAGCACAAGCAAATCATGCTTAAATCAAATGATGACTACTTCTAGCATAGTGATTACCCAAACCCTAAGGAAAAGACAAAAGCTTAATAAGGAGTTAACTATGCTAAACAAAAACTGACCTAGTTATCAGAGTCAGTATCTTCTTCAGGAGCTATCGAATCTTCATTATCATTTGTCTTCAGTTTTTCAAAATTCTCTTCTAAGTCATCGCCATTAAATGGTGAGATATAATCAAGCAGATTTTTCACTTCACCTTTTAGATTGGTGAGTTCATTCTTCATAACAGGTATGTCACGTTTCAGTGTTAGAAGTTTTTCTGCTATAGTAACAAGCTGAACCTTGACGACTTCAATATCTCGCAAAAGATTGAATGCAATTTCTGCTGAGATCATTGTGTCTTTATCTTTCTTTTGATTGTCAATAGCATTGAAGAAAACAATAGTAGGAGAATATTCTTGAAATTCAAGAGGATCAACTACGTCTTCTTTGACAAATCTTATATTCTTCCTCTTCCCATCACCACCTCTATGAAAGTTTGCTTCATCCATATTTCTCGTGTGACACTACGAAAAAATATGTAATTGTGCTTGAATGTGATTTCAAGTCTTTTAGGGTGTGATGTATATTTATAGGGTCTCATTGAGATACAAAAGAAAGTTAAGACAGTCTTAAACTGTATAAGGAAGTCGGTTTCCGAAATGTGTTTTTCAAGTTCGTGAAAACCGATAAGAGGGATTTGAGATGACCTTTTAGAGTCTAAGTAAATTATGAGCAAGGCTTTCCCCTTCTTTTCATTATTTCACAAAATAAGGACTCAAGATGAGTGTGCATGTCCATGATGATAGAATTAGCGTATACCCAAAATATTGGCAATAGGCACATGTTTATTCCTTATGTAACCAAGTTTAAATATCAACATCATGACTTGTTTTTCATGCCTTTTCAGCTTACGGTCACATTTACTCTCATGGATCTTGTTCTCGACTCTTGCCTTAGGAGCCAGAGGCAGGGAGGGACCTTGGTGGTAGCAATTTTAAAGTGTTGATATTCACATCGAGTCATTATATTTTTGGACTCTCATTGGATGTGAAAGCACGTTCGAGATGTGCTATAAGACAACCTCTGATATTGTCAACAATATGTGACTCAGAGTAATAATTTTTGGAGCATGGCTCAACAGTTTTATGTCTTATTATTGGTTCAAGAAATTTCCTACAAGGTTTATTGCTTTGAATATTAGGATCCCACTTTTATTTATCAAAAAGACATAATAGAACAGTAGTGAGATAAGAAAAAAAAATGAAACCTTGAGGTGTACTGTCCTCTTATTGTTCATATGAACAATTACACCACTCTTATCTAGATAGTACATAGATAAGAGTGGCAACTCATAACACTTTTAGGTGATCAATCTTGTCTCTCTTCCTTTTGAGAATTTGTCATAGAAGTTGCTATCATCAAAGTAAGATTCAACGGTTGAGGAGTTACCTGAGAGTTTCTGCTCCTTCTGACGTATGTTAATGAGATCTTTAAGCTTTGAAGAGCCTTGCTTTCTTTTGTCAAGGATGTCTTGAAATTGAGTGACCAATTTACTCAGAGCATCATCTTGCAAAACTTCTATTCCCTTATCTTGATTGTTGACAGAATGTATCTTCCTCTTGGGAACCCAATGTTGTGTTTTTTCAACAGATGTTGAAACGGTGACTTCCAGAACTCTGACAACGTCGAAAAAATTTCTTAGTCTCAGTATGTTCTTTAACTTGTCTAGGTCGTGACCAATGATTGGGTTGATTGGTCTTTTTGATGTCACCGATTTCTTTGAGAATTTGATCTAGCTTTTGTTCAAGATCAACTATTCATTTATTCTCAAAGTGTTTTCTTGATCTTGTCTGAATAGTTTTATTCGTATTGCAAATTTGACAGATCATAAATGCATCTTTGGTTACGTTGGTGACAGATGTCTCAACATTCTTGGCTTTTTGCACAGGAATAGTTGCAATATTGCCAATAGATGCAGGAATTGTTTGAAACACAACAGATTTGTGTATTTCATCTTTTAGGAGTGCAATCTCTCCTTTCAATTCTGTTATTTTTTCGCACACCATGACGGAGATCGATTCATGTTTTGATTCCTAACTAGGAGTACTTTGGAACATGAATCAGAGGTTATCATGGGTATATGATTGACAAGTCGATTAACCTTGTACTTTAGACGGGTAATCTCAGAAGTTTGAAAATTCATGTGATTAATGAGTCCAGAGCTTTCCTTTTCAGCTTCTCTTTCAGCTTCTGAATCAGAATCATCAGAGAGGTTAAAAGGTAAGGTATCTTGTAGATATGGTTTTAATGCTTCATCAAAAAGAGAGGAAGACCCAATATCTAAGATTGACTTATCAGTGTTTTTGTCTGGTGTACCGGGACAAGACATGATTCACGAAACGGCGTCAAACACAGACAGTTACGTCCTTTACAAGTTGTTTGCCGACTCTGATACCAACTGAAAAAGCGGGGATACTGAGATACTCCACCAACTTTTAGTTTTCGTGAACCTAGTTGATTATAGTTGTTTGAACGATCTCACAAATCAATATTCAAACAACAACCTGAGTATAGTTCGAAGAACCGAACCCTAACAAGAACGTAGTCCGTGTACATCTCAATGGAGATGGATTCACTCAAAGGTTATGAATCAACAAACTTGCAATTACTTCAATTATATAGATCAGAGACAATATAATGCGGAAGGGAAAAGTAATGCAAGACACCAGAATTTTGTTAACGAGGAAACTGCAAACCTAGCAGAAAAACCCCGGGACCTCGTCCAGATGTGAACACCCTTAGTATGAATGGTATACAGACGCTAGCCTACTCTCAGACTTCGGACTGGACTGTATCGAGACTGAATTCGCCCTACAAGCAACTCAGCTACCAATGTGCTCCTACGTCTCTTGGCTCCCTCAGAAACCTACGTACTTGATTCCCCTAGCTGACGTCCTTTACAGGCCTAGGAGTTGCTCCACTTCCCTTCGTGAAGACTAGCGCTACCCTGCCTCTAACAGGACGCCTAAAACTATCCAAATAATCAAACAAGAATACGATTGTGATTTCCTTTAGACTTAAAGTCAAGGTTAATGGAAATTGATATGTTGAATAGGGCTTATTGATCTAGCATAAACTACTTTACCTCAAAACGCGTGGCGAACTTAGTATGAAACCTAGTTCGTGAATATGTGTTGGAACTTCTAGGGTTTACGATTCAAGATCTATCTTACGAAGTTTCTATCAAATCTTGGTCTTGATAAGATTGAAAATATTCAATCGACCCAAGATACGGAATTTTACTTCCTACCTGTGCTTCACGATCCTCAAGTGAAGTCTTTCAATAGTCGTAGTCCAAAAGGACTTCGAGATGACGACCAACCTTTATGCAAGGATACACAGATGTGTAGAGGATTGAGATTGTATCTTGCAGAAGGTCATCTATTTATAGTGATCACCAAGGGAGGCTTTGCTTAAAGTTTAAGTAACCTTGAATAGGGCTCAAGTAAGTTCCGGAACTAAGAAGGTCCATAGCTTGATTACCCATTCTCAATCTTCTATGAACTTTGGACTAAACCAAAAGTTAAAGAAGACTCAACCTTGTTTGAAGGTTCGCGATTTCTGGTCCAGTTCTTGTTTGGACATCGCTTTGCGACTTCTGGTCCAAATACTTTGTTTGAACATCACTTGGATTAAGTTGTTGAATTCCATGGGCCAAGTAATGACGAGTCCGAGAACTAATCATGTCTAGACCGAAAACTTCAATGATATGAAAGTTTGGAAGTTTTCTCATGGCTTTAATGAACGCGTTCATAGAGCAGTCAATAGAGTTCAGGAGAATTCAGAAACTTGTATGTACGCGTTCATATAGACTTTTGCTCGTTCTCTGAAATGCCATACAAACACATGTACTCGTTCATGTACGCGTTCACCGTTGTGGTCTATTTCAAGAGACAGTCCAACATACTCTACCTATACATACTATCACGAGTGTGACAAATGCAAAGGCGAAAATCCTAGAATACCTTCGGATCATTGATGCGTGTCGAATCCGCACAAATATACTTAAGTTCTAAACCTTCACAATATATGATAATATAATATAATGGTAAGAACAAGTTCGTTCACAGGGAGGTAATGGTTGCTATTTTAATGTTGAATCCTAAAGTAACCTGGGGGGATGTTTGTTGTTTTAAACTAATAAGCGAAATAAAATAATAGCAAGTAAATAAGACGCAAAGAATGATTGAAAGTAATCAAGAGTGGAGAATATTGGTTAAGGGTTCATCTTAAATTGCTTAACATGCATATGAATAATATCTGGAGTTTCAACTAATTCTATCATCATCAAAAGCCCTAGAATACATCATCGCGAGAATATTCCGAAATTTCCTAATGTCATCACACACCATAACGATGAATGTGTGAATACTACGTAGAGAATAACTCGACACCATGAGTAATCGAGTTCAACTCTCCAAGAGCACTAAGTTTTGTGAAATAGGCTAATCAATGCAATGAACCACCATGGATGGCTCATTCAACAAAGGTTATATCCTACATATGACTCTCGAAGCTATCACCACCTCAATAATCATATCGTGCTACTTATGAATAGGTTCTTCAACTATTTCGTATCTCCAAACCTAATTGTAGCAATAGATAATAACATAACCTAATTCAATTGGCCACTTGAATCAAAATATGTTCTATCTTAGTGTAATACATCAATCATACACTCATACATAAAGTAGAATAAAATCGACAACGAATATGAATAAGTTTAACTCCATAATTAAGCAAATAACATGTCTTGCAATTAAAAGACTACATCCTCAACCAATAAAAAGAATTTAGCTACTCATGTTTTTCTTGAAAGTAAAAGAAAACATAATGAAAGTGCTAGAAATCATAAAAACTCCCTTATGTAAAGCTCCAATCTTTCTCCCAAGGTTCCACCTCGAAAATCGTGTCCCAAACCTAGCTTTCGCCTCCTCGGGAACCGTGCACAGAACTCCTCTCCAAAACTTTGCGTGATATCACTTCTGTTTTGCCTTGCCCTATTTATTCACGCAAAACCAATCTTCCAAAACCTTTCCTGATTTCCTAAATCCATACCCTGAAGCCCAATACATCCAAAACCCAACTAAAATTAACCACTGAGCCACCGTCATTCAAGCCCAATTCATTTCAAATCTGTCAGTTCCGCCCGCACGTGCCATACGCACGCTCACTGTCTTCATCTGTTTGCGTCGGAACCAGGAAACCGACGAGCTCCATCTTTCCCCAATTCTCACAGACGGTATCAGCTTCATCACCAGCATCAAACATTCGTTCACACAGGATTTTATCATAACCCATTGTTCTTATGAGCTTCAATTATACATTTCGTTCTTCAATTTCTTCAGCTAACCATCTGCACGTGTGTCAACAGCCATTCTCACCATCTGTATCTCTCTCTTGCAACTGGAACTTGTCTGAGCTCAAACCCACATCGCCAATTGAACTCGTGAACAACATCAGCAAACAATCTTCTTCCTATTTGCTCTGTATAACCTCACCTGAACCCTGTAAACCAATCAGCTCAGCTCCATTTTCTCCCCTGCTATGTTGCAGAACTGACCCCAAAGCTTAAGCCCCATGAAATTTTCCTTCCTGTTATTACTTCTCTGTTCTTGACCCTCTCGATTCATCCTTTCTTGCTTAGCTACTCTGAGATCTCTCTCTCTCTTTTCTGCTCTGCCTCCTCCCCTGTTTCAGATTTCAGACATAGATCTGAGAAGAAAAATTCCTCGTCTGATTTTGATATAGATAAGGGTCACCCCTTAGCGATTCCCTCTGGTTGGAGATAACCCTGTGCTTTAAGTACTGTGGTGCCTCTGGACTGTGTTTGGCTGCCCTGAGTTGATTTGTTCAGGTGCTCTAGTAATTCCAATCAGCTGCTTCAAATCCTTTGTCTACCCCTTAGTAATTCTTTGTTTTGCGACACCATTGAGCTTGTATCCTTCTTGTGTTCAAAGACCACCAACTCCATATGACTCCAAGTTATGAATTGAGTTGTTTTTGCTTCATTTATTATAATATTATTTCAAAATACCTGCAAAATAGAAAATGGTTAAAATAAACAATGTATGAGGATTGAGTCGACTAAAGTGTATAAATTAGGTACTCTTGAATAGGTGTTTTGCACACCTATCAATCATATAAACAACATCATAGACTATTGGTATGATAGAAATGGTAAATACGATATGGGAAGGAAAAACCTTTCTAACCTTTAGCGAGGAGTTATGATTTATCAAGTAGTAAGCTTCGGTCTTCGTCTACATCAGTCTTCGTCTCGATTACCTAAAACTATCCTAGTCCGAGGTTGTAGAGTAGACTTATCAAGGATTTTGTTTTTGTCTCATAAACTTGACAACTGACTTGAGATAACAATATCAGTGGGTTCAACCGAGCAATGCTCTAACAGAACTCAATGCAAAATTACTTTTACGACCTTCTTATCAAAAATCACCATCAACATTTAGTCCCCTGCGCAGGATAGAACCGTGAGTTTTCCAGGGTGAGCATATGTTGATTGATAAAATAAACGTTGCTTGTCCGTTGGAAATGTGTGACCTAAATTTTCTCCGATGAAACATCCTATGAGATTACTTGTTGTCGTGGGGTTAGAATTTGAATAGAATTCTCGTCACAAAATTTCAGTTACAAGTGTTTGTACGAGAATTGCCATAGAATCTTCATTCGATATCGTTTTCAGTGGTTGACCCCCATTTTTGAAGATAAAAGAACCATCTTTCATTCGGTAAAATAAAATCTGGATTTAGATCTAGATAGGTCGGTCAAATTCGCGTCTCAAGTCGCGTTCATAGAACTTCTAGGAGCATTTCAGAAATTTTCAGATTGTACGTCGTTCAGTGTGAAGATCATTCTGCTCAGACTGTGCATTGAAACTTCGAACCATTTTGGAATGTCATAGAAAACATGTAAACTAACAACTTTCATGAAGAAAGTTTTCTAAAATTCCTTAGGGATTTGTAGAGTTTGCGAACTCAAGTCAGAACTTTGTTGGAGCCAAAATTGTCATAATATTTTTAATGTAGAATTCAAATTCGGGGAATGACCAAATGCATTTATTGATGATTAACTCATGAAGTATTTCTCAATAAATATTCCCTTGATGTATGGCATGTTATTTTCAAGTGTTGGTGATTCTCAGTTTACTCAAGTGACAACGTTAGGTAGAGCAACCTCAAATGGTAAGTCGATTCCTTGTTTTGACATACATGTATGAATTGTTGTGCACTCTTGACTTGTTGATATTACATTCCTTAGCTCCTTGATAATGGTGCGAAACAAATAGAAGATAGGTACGACCAATGTTTTCGAAGTAGCAATATGATTGAGAAGAACATTAATAACTCCCTTGGCTTTGATGTCGAGCTTAGAGATTCTTCAAATAGCATGGTAGGCACCACACTACATATTTCCGTATATGTTCTAAAACCTTTAATATTATTTGGCTTGCAGATTTGTAGGGAACTGGTGAAGAGTTGCAGTCCCTTGTTAGTGAAACATCCAGTTTTAACATGGACAAGGATGAATTTAGAGGAGCCTCGGCCGTGATATTGAGACTTCAATTGTTGATGTTCTTAATAACTTTCCTTTTGAACTATCTTCCTCTGGATACGAGACTGCGGGTAGATTTAATGTTCGAATTGAACAAGTCCCATTATGTCCATATTGCTAGTAGTAAGAGAGGTAACCACAATTTTCACATATGGAGATTGTAGATGACTTCATATCACTAATAGTCGAAGTGGAGATAATAACTTTGAATGTTATTATCGATAATCTTATAAACAAGATAGAATGACTGATAGAGATGTTAGCAAACTTCTAATTCAATGTGATGGCTTCGGCAAAAGTTGAATTTATGAAAGCACGACCCTTGGTTAGGAAAATCACTCATGATATGCCTGTACATGAAAAAAATGACGCGTCTGTAGATGTTGAGAAAACCTAAGAGCTGGTTCATAAAATAAGTAATTGTTGATGAAGAGAAGTCGTTGCCACACGACTAATCTTAGAAAGCAAAATTTCTCGTAGTGGATTTATTTATTTTTGGTTTGATTGGCTATGAGCAAGTGAATTTAGAGATTTATTTTTGAACTAGTAGGTTTTGAATTAACTCAGTCGAAATTAAATCACTGAAGGCGAGAGATACTTGTACTTCTGGAGGAATTTGAAAGTGGATTTTGGATTGTCATAAATCTGCATATCTTCTTGAACCACTTGCCATGAACCACCATACTTGAATACCTCTCACTTATCATATATCATGCATTAGGCAAGACCTTGGTTATCACATAAGACCCTTCCTAACTTAGTGATGAATGCGAATTAGAGAGATTTCGCCGAACCTGCTGAATATGTTTCATGATTAGGTTCCTTACTTGAAGAGATTTGGGGCTTCCATTTGCTAGATGACGTCTCTGCTACCCTTTGTCTGTATGGATGTTGCTTCACCTGAGCCTGTTTCTTCGAAAGCCCGTTGATCACGACAAGCATTGTGGATTTGAATGAGGGTGAGCCATGCATGAAGCCTCGGGCTCCTTGTCCGTAGACATTATTTGAGAGATTTGACAACCTCGTCAACCTAAGTTTGTGGAGGAATTGTCTCTATCCATTTGCTGAGATATCCTACCGTAAGAATTACCCAATCATATGAATTGGGCTTAATAGACTTGATGTGGTCAAGTCTCCAATTAAATAACAAATGATTACCCAGTGTCTATACGGGGACACGTTAAACATTATTCCCATGAACAAGGTAATTTGAAGAAAATGACTTGAACCATTCTAACGTACCTCTTTTAATACTATGACAGTTCTGACTCCACTTGGTATCGTAGCTTGTCTACACCATGACTCATTTGTCGAATATGAGATCTTGATCGTTAGTGTTAGGGCATTGCTCGGTCAAACCCACTAGCGTTGGTATGTCAAGCTAGTTGTCAGTTTTAGGTGTCAAAACACAATTCTTGATTTAGCCTACTAAAGGTTTATTTCGGACTAGGATAGAGGTAGTAGAGTTTAAAGTCGATCTCCACCCTTTGAAGACGAAGATGAAGAACACACGAAGACATCATCAAGGACTTCATCAACAAAGGTTAGTAAAGATTGAATTTTCCTTGAACTCTTGTTATTTTTATCTCTATCTATCGAAGTAATGAACTCACTATGTGGAACAATGCTTATGACGGTGAAATTACATCATTGTATATTAACCCGAGGAGATTTGGTCCATATGATTATAGTGAGGGCAACCTGTGATCTTTGAGTAGGTCTCCATGTTATAGTGAATGGGAATACGAATTCAACGCTTCAAGAATCACTTAATTCCGTTGTATAACAAAGAAGTTATGAGTAGTTTTGGTAGCAACTTCATTCTAAAAAGAGAAAAAGAGCTCTGAGTATCGGTTTCCTCAGAGTTAACTCAGTCCCCACCGAGTTGCACCTTCAAACTGATCATAAACTTTCAAAACCTTCTCACCACACCAATCTTTCATGATAGACACCAATCGGATAACTATGGCAGGAGATTATAACTAGTGCATGTTTGGATTGCTGTTTACTTGATCCGTTATCCACCTCCTAAGCTTTCGTTCATGCCCACTTGGTTTTATGTAGGAATTTAACCCCTGTCTTTGCCTCCGCTCTCAAATCCTTTACCTTCTTCATGTTCCTTTGGTTACTCCTAGTTTTATTAATTCTTCAACCATCCTTTCCGTTCCTGGTTTCACTCCTTCTTATCAATCTGGGAACATCTTTATGTGGAGTCTTCGGGTCGGTCTTTTAAATTAAGTCTCTCTGCAATTTTTGGTTTTTGTTAGACCCACTACATAAACACTCTATACATCTCTTGCTTTTGCTTGCATCCATACCGTTTTCTCTTCCCCATCTTTACTCCTTCCTTTCTTCCATAGTCTTTCCGTGGGTCTCTGTTCTTCCCTTTCTTGTTCCTCTGTCTCTTCTTCCCGTTCCTTTTTTACTACTCCAAGGATGGGAACCTCCTTCTCAAATTTATTGGGTTTTAACATCCAGATTACGTTTCTCTCTTCTGTTTCTTTTGGATTAACCCACTTCGCCAACAGTACTGTTTTCCCCATCATCTTTCGTTTAATCTCAAAAATACACTCCTTCATCTTTTTCCTATTGTAATTGAGATTGAAAAAGGAGGGGTACCAAAATACGACCAACTTTTCGTTTGGGCTCGTGAGTCTTATGGTTAGGTTTGGACGATCTCAAAAATCAATATCCAAACCTAGATAACCGGAGTTGTGATCTAGGGATCAACTCGACATAGATGAATCTTTGGAGTAAACTCAACGGTTATGGATAACGTACTTCTTGCGTTTGCTTTTAATTATATGTCAGAGTTTATATAATTGCGGAAAGGAAAAGCACACAAGACACCAAAACGTTTTTTTAACGAGGAAACTGCCTTGCAGAAAAACCTCGGGACCTCGTCCAGATTGCACACCGCCCAGTACAAACTGACTACAAACGCTAGCCTACTTCGGTCTGGGATGTAGTAGAGACCAACTCAAGCCCTCCAAGCGAATTGGCTACTGTCGCACTCCTTACGTCTCTAGATCCCCCACAGATCGTCACGCACTTGATTCCCCCAGCCGACGTCCTTTACAGGCCTAGGAGTTGCTTTGACCGCTGTCAAAGGATTGTGTCAGCAATACTGGCTTTGCAACCTAATTGTTGACGTATGATCTAACTGTCCTCTATCAGTTTATCATACACAAGTTGACTTTCTTCGGATTGCTCCAGGTCATACGGAAATCTACTTCACAAATCAGGGCTGACAAGCAAACCGAGTAAGCTATGCCCAATTTGTCTCTACCTCAGTTGTACACGAAGAATCAGTTAAGAAACTTGTACAACCGGAGCTAACTAGGTCTTACAACACCGAGTGCAGCCGTGCGTTGCTACCTTTCAACCCTGTGTGTAACGTATCAGTTCTTGAATAGCCGTATAGCAGAAGAGACGGACTATGGAATAGACAAGAACGTGATCAGGTTACCAAGGTTACAGGTTAATCCGATTTCAACCAAATGTGGTCTCAATCTCCTACCTGTGCTTCCCAACTCTCAAGAGAAGTGTTTTATAGTCGTAGGGAGTTCCCAGAGGAGCTGCAACCTATAGAGGATGACTATACCACAACAAGCGTTCACCGAAGTGAAAAGAGTTTATGCTACCTTCCCTAAGGACCTTCACGTATGCTTGATGCTTGCGGTACCTGTCCGTAGACACCTCTATTTATAGCATTCAATAAGATAGGTTGCTTTGGAATAAAACAATCAATTACTTGTCCCACAAGTTAAGGAAACCCTAAACTTGCCAACCAAGTAATAGAGATTAATCTCAATTGGAATTCTTTTTAAGTTTATCTGCCAAGTGTTTTGTTAGCTCAAAAACACTTCAAGATAGAATCCAACAGACCTGAGATAATCTTTATCTTATTGACTCATTGAGGATCGTTAGATGGACCACAAAAGATATTTCATGATATACAAGTCCACCTAAGAGATAAAGGAGTTCAGAGTTTAACCCAAGTGAAATTCTGGAAGAATATTCACTTAATCTGAATACCATCCAAAATAACCGACATCTAGGTTCG